>VNJW01000936.1:0-23367 GCA_008042615.1 Drosophila auraria | reverse complement strand
ATACATTTGAATATTCCAAAGCCGATTTATAATAAATTTGAATTTTAGTAGGAACAGAAAATTTTTTAGAATTAATTTTCGACATAGAGAGTATTCTTGCAGGTGCGGGGTGGGAACAGATTTTCAAGTGCATTTTTTTTTTTACGAGTTTCATGCTAATTTTCTTTGTTAAATTATAGTTTCCATTAAAATACATAATATTAATACAATTTGGTTAGGTCTAAGGCATTAAAATATGTATTTTGAGCATTTTATACCTTCTAATAGAATTCATATGTAGCAAGCATTTTTGACTTACTCCTATCCATTTTTGGTAATTAGCAGGTAACAAAAACTGGATAATACCAATCATAAATGGTAAAATAAATAAAAGTATACCAACATTGTTGCAAAATAATTCAAAAAACCAAAAATTTTGAAATAAGTTTGGAATCTTTCTAATTAGCTGGCACTCTTACTTTATGGGTTTTTCAATAAAATTCTATTTTTTTACAGATAACCGCTGGATATTGATTAGATCCTTATTACTTACTGAAGATTAATGTTTCTAGAATATATTAGGCATAATACTGGTCTACTAAATCTGTTTTTTGTCTTTTTATCGATACAATGACCACCGGCATAGCTATGCATAGTCATCTTTCTAATTAGTACATAATTAAAATTGGTGTAACAAGCAAAATAAACTAAAAGTCAACAAAGTATACGAAATAATAGACAAAAATATAAACTTAAACAAGTGGGAAAGCTACAGTCGAGTGTGACCGACTGTGAGATACCCGGTACCCAATGCATTGTGGGTGAAATTAAACGGCACATGAACATGGAAAAAAGGAAATGTTGACAAACAGCGACAAATGTTGCTGGAAGCTTGTTGAGCAACACCCAAAAAAGACAAATGTTGCTAGGGACATGTTAGGCCTCAAACATAGTGCGCGCTGAGACGAAGACGAAGACGAAGCTGAAGACGATTTGCTTGTGTTTTGTGTGTTTGTGTTTGTATGAACAACAACAAAACACAAGCAAATCGTCTTCAGCTTCGTCTTCGTCTTCGTCTCAGCGCGCACTATGTTTGAGGCCTTAAGCAACACGCGCTGGCACTCTGTTCTCTTTCAAAAGCTAAGTGCTCAGACACGCGATATTGTTCATAAGCAGTGCAATAGAGCGAGAGTGTGACTATTGACAGAAACTTTATTGTTTAATAACTTCCATGTTTATCATCCGAATTTACTCAAATTTTTAAAACACGTCCGCGAGTGCCTACTTATTTATTTTATATATTTACATTTAGCCGAAAATGACGAGTATAGCTTATATTTTGTTTTTTATGATTTTCGGGGGCGGAAGTGGGCGAAATTTTAAAACAAACCTTTATCTTCGTGCAACAAATTCCAATGTTGTTACCAAATTTGGTAACTCTAGCTCTAAAAGTCTCTGAGATCTGTTGTTTCACACGGATGGACGAACAGACGCACAGACGGACAGACGGACATGGCTAGATCGACTCGGCTGGTGACGCTGATCAAGAATATGTATACTTTATAGGGTCGGATATTTCTCCTTCTGCCTGTTACATAGTACATTCTCGATTGGCACTAACTTATAATACCCTTGTACCCTATGGGTACCATACATATATAAAAAAAACATCAACATATATTTTTCTTCATATCTAAATAACCAAAATAATAACAAAAAGAAAACAATTTCATTCAGTTTTTTTTATTTTTGCTTGAGCTAAGAATTAAGTTTAACAATTAATAAAGCGTTTAAATTGTCGGAGCTTAGGGAAATGCGCTTCTCATTTAAAATAAAAATTAGTGCACGCAATTCTGAAACAACACAACTAAAGCGATCGCGCAAAAGACACTCTTACCGATTTGAAGGGTCTCGAGAAGCTCTCACTGATTGAGCAAAGAGCACGCTGAGTAAAAACAGGTTTAAAGTGTCTTTTTGATCCCGTTTCCAATTGTGTCTGCGAGCAACAGTTCTTTTTGGGACTTTCTGCAAAAAGGGACCACTTCTTGGGAGCTCTGGTTTTCAGAGCTTAAAGCCAGTGGGGTGTTTTCCTCTTTAAGTTGCAAACATTAATATATTTTATTTTCTTATTTCCCAGGCGGCAGAAAGGAGGCAGATGACCTGCTGAAGAAGTACAGCCACCTGGGCGACGGCACCTTCTTGGTACGCGAATCAGCCACCTTTGTGGGCGACTACAGCCTCTCGTTCTGGCGCCGAAACCGACCCAATCACTGCCGCATCAAGCTGAAGCACGAGAATGGCTCCATCAAGTACTATTTGGTGGAGAACTTCGTCTTCGATTCGCTGTACTCGCTGATCGTCTACTACCGGAACAACATGCTGCGCAGCTCGGAGTTTTCCATCATACTGAAGGAGCCAGTGCCGCAGCCGAAGAAGCACGAGGACCAGGAGTGGTTCCACCCGAACACCACCAAGGAACAGGCCGAGCAGGGTCTGTTCAAGCTGGACATCGGTTCCTTCCTCGTTCGGCCCTCGGTGCAGAGCGTGAATGCGTTCGTCATCTCGTTCACCATCAACCGGAAGATCAAGCACTGCCGGATCATGCAGGAGGGACGCCTGTACGGCATCGACACCATGAACTTCGAGTCCCTCGTCTCCCTCATACACTATTACACACGAAATCCGCTCTATCGCAATGTAAAGCTCTGCCATCCCGTGTCCCAGGAGCTGCTGCGCCAGGCGCTGGCCGAGGCCAACGATCAGGGCGATCATAGGAGTGGTCACAGCCACGACGGCGGCAGTGGGGCCGCCTCCAACTACATGGGATCCAACCTGGAGGAGTACGTTACCTGCAAGGCCCTGTACAGCTACAAGGCGAACAAGCCGGACGAGCTGTCCTTCCCCAAACACGCCATCATCACCAATGTGCAGAGGGACAACTCGATGTGGTGGATCGGGGACTATGGCGGCATGATAAAGAAGCATCTGCCGGCCAACTATGTGAAGGTAAGGCTTTCTGTTTATTTATTCAATTAGCATAACAAATATCTTTTAGCATAGTACTTAAATTCTAAACAATATGGTTTTTTAAGAGTTAACATAACACAAATTACAACCTAGACGATTCTAGGAACAAGTTAATATTATTTGTGATAACCTTGCGAGGGATTGGGTCTGCTTCATTCCGACTTGAATAGAGTAGGCTTGTGGTGTGTTCAAAATGAGTTACCTTTAAATCATAACAAATGCCATGTGGTTCGGCGCTGTATAGCAGGCTTTATAGATTTACACGTTCCAGCTAGGACCCTCAGTACCTTGGTCCCATTTAACGAACACGCTGACAGGACCAATTACGCGCGGAATGATCCCGTCTCTAGGGCCCTGCATCTTTTTAATTCCCTACCTGACCACATTAGATTTAGTTGGGGATCCAATAAGGACATGCCAAGGCAAGAGCTCCAAGATTATTTTCTATGTGATTAGGTTTTAGTTAAAGTTATGTTCATAAGTAGCCAGATAAGGTAATAACCATTGGCGAATAAATAAATAATTAGATCTACATATAGGCAAACGTAAAGGGCGGAAAGAACGAGTAAATCTTGAAGGGACAGTAATATCAACATTACCTTATCAATTTTGAGAGTCGATAAGACCCAGAAGGAGCTTGTGGAGAAAGATCACCCCACTACAAGCCCGGCGAAGATGTAGGGACGGAAGGTCGATAAATTTAAGCCTATATCGGTATCTCGGCAAGAATCTATCGGAATCCCAGTTAAATTCCGAAGGGCAGAGATAAGAAATTGCTTCTGCAGGAGTAGGAGACCAGACCAGGAGGATAGCGATGAAAGGTCATGAGTTTACATTTAGAGTAGTTAAGAAATACGTGTAGAAGATGTATCGAACACCAACTGAGAAGAGAATTTAAGTCACGTTGACGGTCATTATGTGAGAGTAGATTTGAGTATGGCAGGCAGATCTTGACATCATAGGCATACATTAGAACGGATGAGTAGGATATCACCCTTGGAAGGTCGTAAATAAACGAGATAAAGAACAGTGGGCCAAGGTGACTGCCTTGTGGGACACCGGAAGTGACGTTGATAACATTTGGCAGTACATTATAGAATAAAACACGTTGTAGAAAGCGATCCAATTGAGAATAGAAGGTGAAAATCCTAAAAGAGATAATCTTTGAAGAAGGAGTGAGCGATTTACAGAATTAAATCTTATTTTTAAATCAAATCTTATTTTTATTTAAATACTGAATGTATTCTTCCGCTTTCTCAGGTCATTGACTCCGCCACGGAGGACTACAACTCGATCAACGAGGACGGGACCGATGGACGCACCGAGTCCATCGAGATATTCGGTGCCGTCGCCACGCTCTTCGAGTCCAACGAGCCGGGCATCATTTTCAAGCTGCAAATCCAAACGCCAACGATGCAGAACCCCTTTGTGATTGGCTTCGACAACCAGGAGACAGCCTTCGAGTGGATAAAGGCCATCCAGGATGCGGCGCTAACTGCCAGCCAGCTGGCAACGGAGCGACGCAAGAAGGAGCGCACGGCCCGGGTGGCCAAGGAGATGTCCGACCTGATTATCTACTTCCGCAGCGTTCCGTTTCGGGAGCACTCGTGGATATTCCAGGAGATGTCCAGCTTCCCGGAGACGAAGGCGGAAAAGCAGTTCTTCCAGCAGAACACGCAGCTTTTCCTCTCCTACCATCGCAACCAGATCAGCCGGGTGTACCCCAAGGGCCAGAGACTGGACTCGTCCAACTTTAATCCCATGCCGTTCTGGAACATTGGCTCCCAGATGATAGCGCTGAACTACCAGACGGGCGACAGGGCCATGCAGCTGAACCAGGCAAAGTTTCGGAACAACGGACAGTGCGGCTACATCCTGAAGCCGGCATTCATGAGGACTGATGGCTTCAATCCCAACGATCCCCTGTCCAATGGCCTGAGCGAGGTGAAGGTCAGCATTCGCTTGATTGCCGCCCGGCACCTCTTCAGGGGCGGCAAGTCGAACAATCCGCAGATCGTGGTGGAAATCGTGGGCGCCAGCTTCGACACGGGCGTCAAGTACCGGACGAAGGTCAACGAGAACGGCTTCAATCCCGTGTGGAACGAGGTGTGCGAGTTCACCGTTCGCAATCCCCAATTCGCCATTCTGCGCTTTGAGGTCCAGGACGAGGACATGTTCGCCGAGACGCACTTCATTGCCCAGGCCTGCTATCCGCTCACCTGCGTGCGCCCGGGCTACCGCAGCGTCATTCTGCGCAACAAGTTCAGCGAGGAGCTGGAGCTGTCCTCCCTGCTGGTCCACCTGAAGATTGCCAGTGTCACTTCCCCGTAGGGATCCATGGATCCTTGAATCCATTGTGTGTGTAATTGTGTCCAATGAAAAGGAGAGAGTGCGAGAACGTTGCAGTTTGCAAACAAACATACATATGCCGTGGCTTACAGCTTACTTCGTGCAGAGGTACAACCAAACTTTAAAGTCGTGTAGCACTTAAACTAAATGAGATATCAACAAAATTTTAATACAGTTTTTGAAAGTAGTGTTCTTATATATATTCAAATCCTTTATTAATTTTCAATTTCATTCAATTGTATTTTTTAATTTTAATTAAATTTCCTTAGAGTATTGACTTCTTCAATGTCACAGCTTATTTCGTGCAAGAACTTTATTTCGTGAATTATGATCCCTAAAGAAATTGTTCTCATAGAATCTTTTTGAACACAATATTTGCTAATTTTTTTAACATTTAACTTTTTTATTGATACACTGAAAAAAAGTTTTGTTCAATTCAGAAGAGTGAGTCTCTTTTCAACCATCGACAAGCTGGAATAGGTCCTTAAACATTTAAAAAATAAAAGAAACTAGGTGAAATATTGAATTAATGCTATTTTTAAGGTTTACTATCAAAAATTAAATTAAAAGCTAAATTTGTGCTTGATTGGGATCCAAACTTTAAATGTAATATTTTTCTTTAAATCTAAGACGACACTCTCGGTCCAGTTTTTTGACGTTTTAAAGCCATTTTTTTCTCAAAAGTTAAGAAAGCTTACAGGTGCATATCACGCCAAACATATTAAAATTTTGTTGCATTAAAATCTTGTTGATATCTCACATAGTTTATGTGCTACAGGACCTTAAAGTTTGTTTGTACCTCTGCACGAAATAAGATGTGAGCCACTGTACATATACATACATATATATGCATGTAACTTTGTAAATGTTACTTTACATTACGTTATGTTTAGCTACTACGTCACTTAATACATTGTGACCTCTTCGCGCTTTTGTTTGGAAACGTTGCATTCATGTTTTATTCGTGCATTTACGCAAAGGCAAGCGCTGTACAAACTCAATGTACGCCAAATGTTCAATGTATGTAAATACATAGTGTTTTCATGTACTTCATTCAGAAGCACATACATAAGTCCATTTGCACTTTTTCATACATACATACTTAAGGTAGTTTCGACTTAAAGTGGGCTTCATCGCTTTTTCGGACACGTACTATCTTTACATTTATGTGCCTTGAAATTAGTTCTTTCGTTTTTATTTAAACTTTTCAATTATTGTGTATCATAAAATAAACAAAATTCATATATTTTTTATGAAAACTGGTATTCCTTTGTCAAAAACAAAATTAACGCGATATTTCACGCTCAACAGTTAATCGGAGAATGAATAATATTTAGGAAAACTAAAGATAACATTTTTAAATAACGTCGAGAATAGTAGGATTTGCAATTATCAACTTTTTGTACGATTTTTACGACTCTTAAAGTTTTTCCTTAAAAATTGAGTTCAGTCCAAATTCTGAAGATGATTGCATTCCTTGTGGGAGTCATTATTGAAGATTTAAGCATAGTACTCCAGAAAGTGTTACGATTGACCCCTCGCTTTCTCTCACTCCTACGAAACACTTTTCTTCGATCTTAAGTTAGAACTAGGCTTTAACTGCAAGCTGACACTTTATTTGTATTTGACGCCTATATAGGGTTTGTCCGATTATGTGTTGAATGTTAAATATCGAGTAGATTTTGTTTTGTTTGAAAATTACGTAGTATTTATTTAAAATGAAAGAGTTTATAGCAAAATATTAATGTGCAGCTACTCTTAGAGCATATTTCTCTCTTTATGCGATGAAGGCCCTGAATTATTCCTTTTAAAGTGTTGTTTTTATTAATTACTACTTCATAAGTATTAACTGCAAGCCATTCCATGTCTTAATTACAATGATGGAATGGTTGTGTTGTGGAATATGATGCGATAACAATGAACTTCCAAAACATAAATCTAGTGTTCGCACTCGCACTCCGGGTCGAAGGACCGTATCCTGAAAAAACGACCACATCTAGTAATGTACATCTGTACATACAACCTGTCATTTGTTTTGATAACAAAAAATGTTCAATGCAATTTTTTAAGTTCAAAAACAATAATTATTAAAATTAAAATTTTTTTTTTTATGCTTAGCCAACACGTAAACAATGTTTTTGTTTTTCATGTTTTTAGCCTGAAAATTGCATAGAACATTTTTCGTTTTGCTAACAAATCCTTGACAGATTGTATGTACATATGCAGGATAAAAACTAATACATAAATTGATCGAGTTCTAAAACGTTATAATAAATGTAATTGAATTCATCGAAACCTAATTTTACATATCAAACTTTCACAAAACATACATAAATCAAGTTTTGTTTCCTTGTGGTCTGGAGAGGAACGTAAAAATTAAGAAACTACTTGGCATTTCCACGTGAAATTTACATTGTGAAACCCAACGATGCAACTGATTTTATTTAACTTTAATCACTCGGCTAGTAGGCCCTTTTTAAGATGAAGGAGTGAAAGGTATAAAGAATGTACTATCTATTAGTCCTTTTCTTTTAAATTTTTTAACATTTCTAACAGATTGTGTCAATCGTTGTTCTTTTAAATGTCTTAAATGCATATCTTTAGTGTACAGCCCTTTTTGCACACACTATTTATACTTAAATATATATATATATACATTGTTTTAATGCCAAATAAAGATTTACCGGCTGTAGGTGTCTATATGTATATTATTATTATTTTATTGATCTCCATGACTGTTTGGGCATACTATGCGACGGAAAATGTTTTCGGTTGAGTGTTTTTAGCTAAACTGTTGGTGTTGCCAAAGAGAATGAATATACCAATAAGCGTATGACAGACAAAGTATTGAAGATGGGCCATCTTTATACTCTTTTGTGTTACGTCCTTTCGATAACTTTTAGAGACCGATGAGGTGAGAGCGCTCTAGTACTTGGTCTCAGCAGAAAACGAAATAAATTGAATAAAATGCTGAACGTAAACTGAGTTTCCTAAACAGATATTAAAGTAAATTCTATTTCTACATGGAAAAAATTATGGCATCCGGAAATTGAGAATCCGCGTTCTCAAGTACGTTCTAATTCTCATTTTGAGAACGTATTTTTCAAAAAATTGTAGTTTAAGTATTTTTTCCTTGCTTAGAGACCAAAAAAAATCAAAATGAATACAAAATTTCACACGAAAATTGAGAACAAATATTCTTGAATTGAAATGGTTTTATCCTTAAATTGAGTACTTCTGTAGTCAAGTTTGTAAAGAATGCGTGAGAGGGGAAGATCGGCAAAGTCCATCTCCTCTCCCAATTTGAATCGCTGTTGCTCGGTCTTGCTCTCTCCGCCCGTTTTGCATCGGTGTTGCTCCGTCTCGTTCTCATCGCCCGTTTTGCATCGGTGTTGCTCCGTCTCGCTCTTTTCTCCCGTTTTAAATCGCAATTGCTCCGTTAAGCATAAAAGTTCTCAAAAACGTAGTACAAATTTTGATATTAGTATTTGTGTTCTAAAAAATTATAAACTGAGTACAAAACCACCTCTAAGTAAGAACAAATGGACTCGGTCGTTATCTGAGTACATATTTTCTTATTTTAAGTGCATTTTTCCTTAAAAAATTCTCGGTGTATGCAAGTTACTTGTTTCTATCAATGCAAACCACCCTATAGATTGTGTAAATTTCCAAACAAGGGCTTTTCGTTCGTTGCCAAGCCAGTTATATGCACCCAAGGATGACCGACGTGCTTCCCTTTCTATTTCATGCTCTGTCCCAGTTCTCTTTCATGCATTGTTACTTTTATTATGTGATATTTTTATTGGACAAATCGGTGAATGTAAGAAATATGATTTTGTTTTAGTTTTTATCTAGAATTCGCGTCTGTGGTATTTGTCGGGATCGAAGTATGAAGTAACCACGACGCGATCACTAAACTTTCGTCCAGTAAGTGCCTGCTGGGCCTTTTGACAGTCAAGAACAGAGTTGAATTCGACAAATACCTTGCCGCACCCGGGTACTTCTACGCCCTCGATGGGACGCGGTATTTCCACGCTTCGCACCACGCCGTACTTCGTGCACTCCTCCTTGATGTCCTCCAGTATATCCTCGTACTCCTCCTCGTCGCGCAGCTCATCCGGAGTGACCATGTTGAGCAAGCAGAGTACCTCGGTCGGTGGTCCGGACGTCACGACATTCGACAAGCCCGGCACTTGCAGCATCACGGACTGAGTGGTATTAGCAGCGTTCTGGGCATTCTTGGCACCTACGCTGGCGCGTTGAACGATCAGTTTCTTGTCGCCTAGCTGCATGCCATTTAAGCCAGAGATTGACTGGAATAATAGGAAGAGAATAGGAAAAACAAAAAATATAATAAGAGATTAGAAGAGATATCTTATTTCTTGTCTTACCTGATCAGTAATGCTTAGATCCACATATTCACAAAAGGCATACCCTTTGCTCAGCCCAGTTGCCGCATCCTTAACAAGATTAAATGCCCGTAGCTTGCCAAATGACAACAGAAGCTCCTTAACCTAAAAACGGAAAGGAGATATATATTTAAGGGGTTTCAAAACAAAGACTTTACAAGCCACTCATCACCTGGTCGTCGTTTAGATAGTTTGGCAAGCCTCCAATAAATATTTTGTGGGGCGAGTCCGGAACCACAGTCGATATAACTCCGCTGGACACTGTGAAAGAGAAGAGAGTGTTAAATGTGGCTGATCCTTGTGGCTGATGAATTTGGTGCAACTTACCAACAGCTGGCTTAATGGCCGGCGTATCCGTAATGCCTGGCATCGGCTGGTAGTCATGCGGCCGCCGAATCTTCAAGCTCTGCCCCTTCAAGTTGATGCCGTCGAAGGCCATTGCTTGGGTCGTCTCATCTATGGACCTAAACTCCAGGAAGGCAAAGTTTTTGTCCAAGTTGATTTGGCAGGCCAAAACGGGACTGCCCGCCGCCTGTGCGAGGCCAACTAAATGCATCTGTTGATTGAAGAACTCCATCATTTCCTCCTCGGTAACGCCAAACGGAATGTTGCCAACGTAGAGGCGACGGGCCTGGCGGGTGATTGTCGACCCAACAACGGGCACCGCCGTCTGGGGCGTATCTGGCACAACACTGGCGGGGATCTGGCCGGACGCCTGCATTGCTTTGTACTGCATGGGGGTGATGTGTTCAAATCCCGGCGGCGGCACATCCCAGTATAACGATGGCTTGCGCCTCGAGTTGCGGTGGTGGCGTCGGTCCCTGGAGCGGTCGCGATGGCGATCCCGGGAGCGAGAGCGATGGCGGCGTCTCTCCCGGTCACGTTCACGATCTGGAAAGCAAAGATGAAGAAGAAACATTAGAAATTAGGCCCAATAAGGTACAGTAAATATACAAATGCTCACTTGCATCCATTTATAAACCTATCTGTAGACCCTTTGGCTTAAAACCAATTAATATTTATTTTTGCCAAACTAAACGCAGAAAGCTAGCTGACTTATGCCATGTACATATATATTTCCATACATACATATGCATATGTATGTGTATGCCGCCAGAAGGCGAAACTGAACCGGTCAAAATCGAAACGCGAAAGTCGGAACTAAACTACAGTTCCCTTTGTAAAATTAGCATTCTAAATACGTATTAGAAGAAAAAATGTATGTAAATAACAACATCGCATTGGCGTACGAAACTTTTTGCCCATTTCCAAATATTATACTAGTTTTATATTTGGATACATACACATGCATATGCTATGCACACTTGTGCATTTATAAACTTTGACTTGACGCGTCCAATTCGGTTGAACGGTTTACTTATGCCTTACCATCGTATCCCATTGTCAAATTTGAATGAACAAAAAAATACTCCTTTAAACGAAAACAATTTTAACTATATGTAAAATGCCGATAAAAAAATGTATCCCTCTATTGCGTATAGTAATACAAATATCTGGAAACGACATAAAACAGAACACGTGAAAACTGCGGAACAACGGAATGGAACGAACTGAGTACAATCGTTTCAACGCACCATTGCATTTTCACGAAATATCAGTCAACAATTAATCGGCATGTCTCGAAATTTGAAGGTGGTTACAAGAAATATTTTATTTTCGTTCATTTACGTTTAGTCAATGTAATTAAAATGTACACACACATTTTAGAGCTTGAAACTATTCACTTGCTTAGATACAAAATGTACAAAATGTAGCCTTTCTTCTCTTTGCCATTCCAGCTCAGTTACCTCATTCGGATTGTGACGTCACAGCAAATTGTGCACCACCTTCTTAGCAGTTCACCGTGGGACACAGATAAAATGCACAGATTGTTTTGTTTTGATTTGTTTTGGAAAAGACTGCCGCCGGTGCCAGTGCCAGTGCCACTATGAGCATTAAGATATATTTGCCGTTTAATTACTTTTACCTTAAGAAGCCCACCAACTTATATGGCCAAGTATTAATAACGGAAGACAATGTCATAGCATATCATATTGTGGAGTCTGCTGATTTGGAGTTGGGTGGCGGAGCTACGGATCATCTATCGAGCAATTTGCGATTCCTGGGCTCCATCCTAAACGCCGACTTTAATGCGGATCAAGATCAATACCTTAAGCTCGATATGCGCCTCTGCTTTACCTACGTTGGCAGTCAGGCCAACATATCACTAGTCTATATAGGCATTGCGCCAGAGTATTTAAAACACATTAAACTAGTCCTCTATGAACAAAAAATCATTCGAAATTGGTTTGTTGACTGCGGAGGCGGCGAGGAGTCGACCGGTAAATTCGAATTGGCATATAATAATGATTGCAAGGATTGCGATTTCCTTGAGCTCTTCAGATTGGCCCAACAGCCCGCAGCTAAAGTTCAAAAACCAAAGAATCGTACCGATAAGAATATGTTATGTGTGTTAACTCTTATGGTGGCCAACTTTCCAATTACAATCTTTAAATATATTGTTGAAAACGTATTTATAAACAGCATAATGGTGCACACAACGATCTACAAGCACTTTAAGGAATGGCAGTTAACTTGTGCTACACGGTAATAAATTGATTCCTAACCTTTTAGTAGTATACAAGGCTTTGGGCACTGGGTATCTAACAAATTCGCCCGTAGCTTGCTTACTTCGTTTATTTTCTAAAAGTATACAGTTCCTATTTGTGTTTACAGATCTCGTCCTATAAATATTGCGTTGGATAGAATACTGGGTCTGATTTCGATGATAATACTCTTTTCGTTAGCGACACAGCCAGGAGATTTTCTCATACAAATGTCTCACGTAAGTTGGGCTTATTTCCGACGTATAATTAAAATACAAATATTTTTGTGTTTTCATTAGGTCGTTATTGATCAACTGTACAGCCTGTTGAAAGTATTGGAGGGCAGTCCCATTGGCCTTAAAATGAATATACATTTAAATAATTTCTTTCTTGACTGCTTTAAATATCACATTGAGTTGTGGTCAACTTTTTTGGGTATGTATTTTAACGCATCAGTTGTTACTTACAGGTCCTAATTTTTACATAATTAAATAGATTTCATAGAACCGTTGGTTCGTCAAGTTTTCTTGGCCATTGGAGCATTTGGTTGCCTCGGTTTTACATTCCAGATAGCCCTCTTGGCGGACTTAATATCAATAATTGGGATACACTCGCACTGCTTCTACATTTACACAAGAGTGTAAGTTTCAAATTTAAAGCTATCATACAATTAATCCTACAATGATTATTTTAAAGGCTCTACAACGTGGAAAGAAAGGGCTTGTCAGTTCTATGGCAAGTGGTTCGAGGAAATCGGTACAATATTTTAAAAGGCATGTATATATATATTCTGGGATGCCACAAAAATCGTTCTGGATTTAAAATCACTTAAAATGCGGTCGAAAAGTATGCTTCCAAGGGAACCACATTTTTATTGAATTATGTCACTGCATTCGTTTAGACTCAATTTTAAATGAATAGAGATTTCGGTGGCACGCCTGATTGAGGATGTGAAGAATATATTTTTATTATTTCTGGCTTTTCTAGGCCGCACAGAGGCGCATAATTATATGAATCGGCAGCTTTATCTCGCCACAATATTTTTCTCGACCATTTTGTTTTTGCTTCCTACTACCCTCGTCTACTATATCGTTTTTGCTGCTGTAAGTATTTGGCGTTACTGAAAATAATAATAATAATACTTCAAGCCATATGAATAATTTCAGCTCAAGGCCCTTACTCTTGCAACACTTAGCATATTCGAGTTTTTTCGACGTAAAATGTTGTCTCTTCCCATAGAGGGATGCATCAAGTGGTTAGTGAGAGGATGCAACGAGATAGGTGTGTTGATAATGTAAAGCTACAAATAAGTAGTTACCTAAATTTAATGTTTCATCTCTCTTTCAGATAATCTTAAGATCAAGGATGTTCCCTTACAAGAAAAGGCTTTTCTAATGCATAAACATCATAAGATCGACGTCTCCGTGTATAAAATACAAACGTGACAAAGATAAAATAAAATAAAAATGATAAGTAAATACATATGTATATTACCGAAAAGCTGGTATTATTGATCTCTCATGTAGCAAATCATTTGCCCGATTTTAATAAAACTTAAGCTTTCATGCTCTGAACTTTCTGCAGAATAAATGCAAATAAAATGATCGATTACTATATGTTTCTAATTTTTTAAATACATCGATTTATTGTCTAAGAATCGATTTAAGTAGAAACGAGTCGCTCAATTACTGAATGTCTCGAAAAGTTCAGTTTGTATGGGAAAAGCTATTTTCAACCGATATTTTTAGCCGACAAATAAGCTCATTTAGGCATTTAGCCAACAGGGATTTGCTTAAATACAATGGATAAAATATCGATGCATCGATGTTTTAAAAATGTTTGGGAACATCGATGTTTTAGGTTAGGGAAGAAATTTTGAATATACTTAGATCAAATTTTTTTTCTATTTTCTTGAAAACATCAATGCTCTATCATGTTATGAAAACATTAAAAAACATCGATGTTGTTGGTTTTTCATCGATGTTTTTTTTTTTCAGTTGTTATCGATATCTCAAAAATTCAGAAATCTTAAAGGCGTTTCCTACAAACAATTATAATTCTTTTTTTGATTTTGATGCGTCGGTCAAAGAAATATATTAAAAGACGGGTTCAATCTAACAAAAATAAACGAAAATTTCTTTTAGGTAGACCAGCTGTTCTTGTAGCGAATGTTTAGAGTCCCGCACGATGTAAATTACTGAATTTCTCGAAAAGCTCAGTTTGTATGAAACAGTTGTTTTCAACCGATATTTTAAGCCGACAAATTAGGTAATTTAGGCACTTAGCCAATAGAGGCCGCTATAATACATTGGGTAATTTAAATGTAGAGGTCTTCCGCAAACTATTTTCAGTTCTTATCGATATCTGAAAACATCAGATATTTGATAAACGTTTCCCAAACACAATTATAATTCATTTTTTTGATTTTGATACGGCGCCCAAAGAAATACGTAAAAAATGGTTATAATCTAACAAAAAGAACGAAACATTATTTGCATAGTTCCGCTCGAAGTAAAATGCACAAAAATTAAATGTAAATGTAGCTGTGATGGAAACACTGCATAAACAAATATTTATACAGACTTCGTGAGTATTCCAGTTTCTGTTCCTTTTCACTTGTACCAATGAGAGTATGAGCATTGGCAACCCGGCCATTTTTCACGTCGCTGTTCCATTTTCATTCTGACAGTACATTCAACTTTATTCTTTGGTAGTGTGATTTGAGGAAAGTCGCTCAGTAAAATTTTATAAAGCAGTTTGTCGGACAAGTACATTTATTGCAATGGAAAGTGCAGCCAAACTAGACTCAAGTAACGCGGCGCCGTTGCCACAAAGGCAGCAAAGGGGCAATCAAGTAAATAAAAATGTCGGCAAGCATATTCCCCAGAAGCAAAATGACGCCTCCGACGGAAGTCCGGCTGAAAAGAAGGCACGATTCGGTCCAAATAGCCAGAACGGTGGAGTAACGGGTGGTGGTGCCCCTGGTAGCGGCGGTGGCAGTGGTGGTGGCCCGAATCAAAATAAGAGCTTTGCCAACAACAAGGGTGGATTCGCTGGGAATAATCGCAATCGTAACCGAGGCGGCAATCAAAACCGGCCGAATTTCCAAGGCCAAAATAATGCTGCAAATGTAAGTAAATCTATATTTACGAATTATATACAAATGTATCTCAAGTCCCCTCGACCCGGTGTGTATTTCGGCCTTTCACTCGCACAGTATGCATTTTTATATATACATTACTGTATTTTTCGGATTGCGAATGTACATACTTACACGTATATGTATATATCTATCCATTTTCGAATGCTCACTTGTGCAGCGAACCTTACCTACACACAAATTGGAAAATGTCTCGTACTCACTGAGATCTGTGTGTACATATGTATGCGTGGACATACAATTGAACAACTGTAGCAGCCAAAAATGTCCAACCAAATAATGTACACTCGCGCTCGTGTTAAAAAAGGAGCTATGCAAATAGTCAAATATCTACATATGTATGTAGGTCCGCATGCATATGCCACATTAGGAGTGAAATAAAACACGAGCCCTTGACATTTTAAATTCGGGAGTTGGGAGGTCTATACTCGATTTTCCAATAATTTCTATTAGTATTTTCGATTTGGGGTACACTCATGGTCAAATAAAAAGGTTCGCTAAAATTTGAGGTACACTCATGGTCAAATAAAAAGGTTCGCTAAAATGGTGTGACTGAGAGCTTAATAAAACTAAGCTAATGCAAAGCTCTGAATGATCAAATTGATCTTTTGTATTTTCATTGTGATGATATATTACAAACATAAAAGACCAATAAAAAAAGGCTCACTCTTAGTGACAATCTAGCATTTTCACCTAATGCTGGTTGGAACTGTGTACATGTCTTATTATTAAACAGTATTACATGAAATACAATAGTACAAGTAGTACTCTTATGATGACTATTATGATCAATTAGTAGGGATCATGCGGGTATTTTAGTATTGACAAATATTCAGGACAAAATTTATAAAATGCATAAAATGGTCAAAAGTTTTATTGATGTTCAAAATAGGATGTAGCATTTTCCAATTCTAATATAGTCATATGAATTGCACCTAATTCAACACAACTAAAAAAGCTTTCATCAGTTTACTGTTATTAAAAAAAAAAAAAAACTGCGTACACCAATATTCTGTAAGGTTGGCAAAAATGCACATGTACACTTGCCAGAAAACTCTGCGTACACCAATGTTTTGTAACGATGGCTTCAAAACAAGGTGTTAAACTAATTTTATTAGCTTCTTGTGATGTAACTCCTTATTTTCTAGTTGTTAAACTAACATGTTTTATTTTATTGCCAATGAAATTTTTAACAAAATGAGGTATCACTCATTTTACATTAATTTTTGCCGTTACTTTGACCATTTTGTTCAAAATCTAAAGTTTAAGAGCTAGAAAAAAAAGTACCAGGTTATACAGTATCTGTACAACTGGGTTATATTTTTATTACTATTTTTTTCAATACATATTACATTGTTACATTATTTTGATTAGCAAACAATGTCCAAAATAATTTCTCAGTGAGCCTTTCATGGAAAATAGACAATTAAGCTCCGTATGGCCAACATTTAGATCGTTCCTCTTCCATTAACCTAAAAAGAGCGATTCAGTTAAGATAGCTTAAACGCAAATTTCAAATTGATCCTAGTACTAAGTCCAGATGGGTTTACTTTTTTTGTATCTGCATTGGCGGGACATTAGATATGAAACTTATGAATTTTTCTTTTTAACTGATTCTACTGTATATATAATACACCATATAGCAAAAGCCCGCGAACGAAACGTCCAAGCCGGAGTCGGGAAATGTCCCAGCAAAGAACAGTGAGTCTGGGAACCAAATCCAAAACCAAGCGAACCAGAATCAGACCCAGAACCAGATCCAAAGTCAGAATGCTAACCAAGGCCAAGGTGGAGGTCAGGGTGGTGAGCAACGTGGTGATCAACGCGGTGATCAACGCGGTGATCAGCGTGGTGATCAACGTGGTCAAGGTGGTCAACAACAAGGCGGTCAAATGAACCAAGGAGGACAAGGATTCAGAGGTCGTGGAGGCAACGCCGGTGGTGGTGGTGGTGGTGGTGGAGGTGGCTCTGGAGGACCTCAGCATCAACAGCAACATCAGCAGCATCAACAACATCAGCAGCAGCAGCGGGACAACAGGAATCGTGGCGGTCAACGTTCGGGCGGTCCCGGTGGCATGAACAACACTGGCATGGGTATGGGTGGCGGTGGCGGCGGTGGCGGCGGCGGCGGTGGCGGTGGTCCTCGCGGCGGCGAAGACTTCTTCATCGCCCAGAGGCTGCGTAGCATTGCGGGACCTACCTTGGAGCTGCCACCCGTCGAAGTGCCCACAGAAACTAAGTTCTCTGGCCGAAATCGTCTCTATGTGGGCAATCTAACTGGGGACATCACCGATGATGAGCTGCGCGAGATGTTCAAGCCGTACGGCGAGATCGGAGAGATCTTCTCTAATCTGGAGAAGAACTTTACATTCCTGAAGGTCGATTACCATTTAAATGCCGAGAAGGCCAAGCGCGCTCTCGACGGTTCGATGCGAAAGGGTCGCCAGCTGCGCGTTCGGTTCGCCCCCAATGCGACCATATTGCGGGTCAGCAATCTCACCCAGTACGTGACAAACGAGCTGCTGTACAAGTCCTTTGAGATCTTTGGCCCCATCGAGCGGGCCATCATCACCGTGGACGATCGCGGCCGGCACACTGGCGAGGGTGTCGTTGAGTTTGCCAAGAAGTCGTCCGCTAGCGCCTGCCTGCGATTGTGCAATGAGAAATGCTTTTTCCTTACTGCTTCACTCCGTCCATGCCTGGTTGAGCCAATGGATGTGAACGACGACAATGACGGGTTGCCGGAGAAGACGGTGAACAAGAAGATGCCGGAGTTTAACCAGGAGCGTGCAATAGGTCCGCGCTTTGCCGATCTCAATTCGTTCGAGCACGAGTACGGTTCGCGGTGGAAGCAACTGCACGATCTGTACAAGAGCAAGCAGGACGCCCTCAAGCGGGAGCTCAAAATGGAGGAGGACAAGTTGGAAGCTCAGATGGAGTATGCACGATATGAGCAAGAAACTGAACTACTGCGTCAAGGTCAGTATGATGTCAATTACAATTCTGGGACAATGTGTTTATTTTTCTACATTTAACATGGGGAGCTTTCTGGTCGTATTCCGAAACCTTTCGATATATTTTAATATATTTTCGATGACTCCTTCCTCCCAAGTTCGTTGTGTTTGTCTCGAAACCTGACATTCAAAAATAACGAGGGCCTTATTTTTCCGACGAGAATAGTTTGTATAATTGTATCAATTAGTATTACTAGTCTCGGTGTAAATTTGTAGTTGTTGCTTTTCCCGGAGCTTGTACTCTTACGAAGGTATTCAAAAATGGTTTCGAATTGATTTAAAAACAAGAAAGAAAGCTAACTTCGGTAAACCGAAGTTTGTATACCCTTGAAGTCTGCAATTGGATCATTAAAAATAGCTCCATTTTGGTAATGTTGAAAAATATCAAATAATGTAAATTTTGTAAATTTTACATTTTACATGTAGAATTTTACATTTTTATATAAATCGACCGATCGTTTCTATGACAGCTATATGATATAGTTGTCTGATCTTAATAAATTTAAACCGTGATTCTATAACTGTAAAAAAAAACTGCTATATCTTGAAATTGGTATAAGTTGAAAAACAAAAAAGTTAAAATTTTTCTTACATTAATTTCGGCATCATTCCTATGGCAGCTATAGGATATAGTGGTCCGATTTCGTTCCGACATATATACTGCGTGCTAAAGAAATAAGACTGCTGAAAGTTTCAGCCCGATAGCTCAAAAACTGAGGGACTAGTTCGCGTAGAAACCGACAGACGGACAGACAGACGGACATGGCGAGATCAACTCGGCTGGTGATACTTTATGGGGTCTGAGAGGCCTCCTTCACTACGTTGCAAATATCATGGCAAAATTATAATACCCTCTGCAAGGGTATAAAAACGTACTAATATTTTTGATTTGTTTAAAGGACATTATCAAGAAATATTAATAAGTTACATAGTGAAATTAACTGCATCAGAATCTTCGTTAAGGTTTGGCTGAAATCAGGGTTTGGAACTGGCTTTCGAGAAATTGACTTCTGTCTGAGTCACGTGCGAATGCCTTAGTTTCTTGCGATTATCATCAAAACGAGATATTGCCTTTAATCAATCTTTGTTCAAAATATGGTTGTCCTTACCAAGAGCTACAAGTTTCGCTTTTTGTCAAAATAAAATAGAATCTTTGCCAATTTTTTTTTTTCACTTTGAATGCGTACGAATGTCACATTCGACATCAGAAAATTACCCATATATTTAAATTTGATGAACATTTAATACGAGTCTACTTGTATATTTTTAACTAAAACGACGTAGATAGCTTTTGAAAGAAAGCATCCCCCTTTGTGTGTTCAAGAACTAAGCAACTGCCCTTCTGCACTGCTATGGCTTAAGAATGAAAGCCAATATTGATTAATCGGTTTTACCTAGAAACACATTATAGATGCATAAAATGGGGCAGAAAAAATAAATGCAAGGAAAGTTATATATGAGGACTTCCAGGATGGCGAACGACACATTTGTACGGCATAAAGTGGACAAAAAAAAAAAATACGCTGAAACTAACATTTTCTAAAGTGTTTTAGTTTCTTATCTAAAGAAAAAAAATGAATCGCGAACGATACAATAATATATAAGCCTTGTTTGACTTCAGTTTGAAAATTGCAAAAGTCTGTCAGATGTGGAGCGTAATTTAAAAGAAAAAACTTACAATACAATAAAATAATGTAGCTTTCCATTTGAAGAAGTTATTTTTAATTATAACTTTAAATATTTATTTTAAAAGCTTATTTCTGAATTGTAACGGAACATCGCGAACGGTACAAGGTTTCCATATGTTTTTCACCTCACGTTTTCCTATGAATAACTTCATTTTTCCTTTAAAAAAATACTTTCTCTTCCTAATAATTTTCAACGAAGAGATTTGGTAGTAAAGTGCAACATTTAGTATGTCTTGCATCCAAAATAAATAAATATAAAAATGCCTTTTAAAGTAGCTAAAAGTGATCAAATTTAAGTGTTTTCCGTTTTCAGGACAAACTTCTTTTGAATTGAAAAACGGGCAAGTTTGTCTTTGCGAAATGAAAAGTAAATGCCCTTTTCTGCACCAAATTAGATCCAATTTGCAAAAGGAGAATAATAGTTGACTCTAATGATGTTTATTTCACGCCATCAGTAGATCAATCTAGTTCGTATTTACTTTTTAAAAAATTCAGTTCTGACCCCACCTCGAATTCGAAAAAACAAAATTACTATATACACCACAATAATACTGTTGGTGGAAGGAAACAATCTTGTCGAAATGCCTGTAAAATTAAAAGGTGAGCATTAATAATGTTCAAGGAGGATAAAAAAGGGTTTTAATAAATAAACCAGTTTAATTTCATTGTTGTAAAGGTATTTTTAGCATTTAAAAAAGGTATACAAATTATTGGGACCACTGGAATTGACACTGTTTAAGGAATAGCAGCACTTTTGGACCGATAAATAAGCCATTTCTGCCTTTTTATGGCTTTAAAACAAACAAGTAAA
Organism: Drosophila auraria; assembly: GCA_008042615.1. Classification (NCBI taxonomy): domain Eukaryota; kingdom Metazoa; phylum Arthropoda; class Insecta; order Diptera; family Drosophilidae; genus Drosophila; species Drosophila auraria. The sequence goes on along the minus strand of VNJW01000936.1, from coordinate 2,324 downwards.
AAAATTAAGGACATTTAAACATTCCGTTTACTGCCTGTTTGTAACCATTGTGTTATGAAAAAGTTCTTAATAAATATACACGCAAATGCGATGATAATGATCATTTCAGATTTCGATCCTGGTAGACCCTTTGCTGGAAATAACAATTAATAAATAATCAATAAAAGAGGATAAAAATGGAACTCATGCCGAAATCAGAATCAGAAATTAAAAGAAAGGCTTAATTAAATATATGGGCATTTCTCAGCATCGCGAACACGCGTTCGTTCGCTTTCTGGCTACCCTAAAAAATTTGTTTTTTTATTATTTTTTATTTTTATACCCGGTACCCATAGGGTACAAGGGTATTATAAGTTAGTGTTAACCGAGAATGCATATAACAGGCAGAAGGGGAAATCTCCGGCCCTATAATGTATATATATTCTTGATCAGCGTCACTAACCGAGTCGATCTAGCCATGTCCGTCTGTCCGTCCGTGTGAAACAACAGATCTCAGAGACTATAAGAGCTAGAGTTACCAAATTTGGTGACAACATTGGAATCTGTTGCACGCAGATCAATGTTGTTTTTACATTTGGCCACGCCCACTTCCGCCCCCGAAAATCATAAAAAACTGTATATAGGCTATAGGCGTTACTTTCGGCTTAAACTAAATACAGTGACTCCATCGCATAATCGGACAAGCACCTTCCTATGATAAATGTGCTCTTAAAGTATACAAAATGGGCCGAAAATTTTTTTAAAATTTTGTTATGTAAAATACACATTTACATCTGTCCAAAACAAAAGAAAGAACACAAAATTTTCGATAATAACCCAAAATTTTTAAACAAATAGAAATTTATATCTATTTTTGGAGCTCAACGAATAATCGGACAAAACCGATATGAACACAAAATACTGTCTTTTTTCCTGAAATTCGCTGCAAACTTTGGGTTTTTTGCATTGCGTTCGGTTTATTATCGAGATTAGGAGCAGAAAACATAATTTTGATATTAAAAAGTCGAAAAAGGGCTCCAAATGGAAAGCAATCCTCTGAGGAACTTCGACAGTTGGTTGTTAAGCTGCACTTTGAGGGAAAAACAGTAAGAGAAATCTCAGAATTTGTTGGAAAAAGCAAGTCAACCATCCATGACATTATAAAGATGTTCCGGGACAAATTTAGGTTGGCCAATTAAAGCAGGAAAGGCCAAACAATATATTAAATGACCAAGAAGAGCGGTCGGTTTTAAAGGAAGTTAAACAAAATCCCTTCAATACTGTTAAAAAACTTAAAAAATTTTTACAAAACCGAACTTTTAAAGACGTGTGCCTCAATACTATTCGTAATACTTTACATAAATTCGATTACCACGGAAGAATTGCAAGGAAGAAGTCCTTTTTAAGCCCCAAGAAGAAAAAGAACCGCATTAAATATGCAAAAGAATATTTGATGAAAACAGGGCATTTGGTTTAAGCCAAACAAACTTCTTCCCATCGGATCCATCCAATTAAATTTACTCTTATCAGTAAATAGAACCTTTAATTAATTGATAAAAATTAACAAAAACAATTTCTAAGCCCAAAAAGTATTATATTACCGTCTTTCAAAAATCCCCTGTTTTCATCAAATATTCTTTTGCATATTTATTGCGGTTCATTTTGTTCTTGGGGCTAAAAAAGGGCTGTTTCTTGCAATTCTTCCGTGGTAATCGAATTTATGTAAAGTATTACGAATAGTATTGAGGCACACGTCTTTAAAAGTTCGGTTTTTTAAAAATTTTTTAAGTTTTTTAACAGTATTGAAGGGATTTTGTTTAACTTCCTTTAAAACCGACCGCTCTTCTTGGTCATTTAATATATTGTTTGGCCTTTCCTGCTTTAATTGGCCAACCTAAATTTGTCCCGGAACATCTTTATAATGTCATGGATGGTTGACTTGCTTTTTCCAACAAATTCTGAGATTTCTCTTACTGTTTTTCCCTCAAAGTGCAGCTTAACAACCAACTGTCGAAGTTCCTCAGAGGATTGCTTTCCATTTGGAGCCCTTTTTCGACTTTTTAATATCAAAATTATGTTTTCTGCTCCTAATCTCGATAATAAACCGAACGCAATGCAAAAAACCCAAAGTTTGCAGCGAATTTCAGGAAAAAAAACAGTATTTTGTGTTCATATCGGTTTTGTCCGATTATTCGTTGAGCGCCAAAAATAGATATAAATTTCTATTTGTTTAAAAATTTTGGGTTATTATCGAAAATTTTGTGTTCTTTCTTTTGTTTTGGAGAGATGTAAATGTGTATTTTACATAACAAAATTTTAAAAAATTTATTCGGCCCATTTTGTAT
>VNJW01000932.1:0-27285 GCA_008042615.1 Drosophila auraria | reverse complement strand
TTTAAAAACTATTGACTTGTCCTACTCTGCTAGTCCTGACAATATTCTGAGCTGTGTCCTTAAGCACTGTCCCAAGCTCTATGTCTCCTTTTTGATCATCTTTTTAATCTATCGCTTAAACATTGTTCTCTTCCAAGTATTTGGAATAAGCCTTTTATCATTTCCCTCCATAAAAAAGGCTCTAGATCAATTATCGTGCAATCGCCAAGCTCTCGGCTATCCCTAAGTTTCTGGAGCATTTGATAACCCGTCAATTGCAACACCTATGTAGAAGCCGGTGTCACCATCTCAACATTGCTTTTTTAAAATGCGATCCACAACTACCAATATTCTGGAATTAACTAATCTGATCAACCAAAGTTTTCAACGGCGTATGCAAGTAGATGTAATCTTCGCAGACTTCAGTAAAGCAGTTGATTCTGTAAATCACTCACTCCTTCTTCAAAAACTATCTCTTTTTAGGATTTTCCCCTTTTGTTTTCAAATGGATCGATTTTTATTTGTCAAACCGTACTCAACGTGTTTTGTTCAATAATGTACTGTCGAATGTTATCAGTGTCACTTCCGGTGTCCCACAAGGCGGTCATCTTGGCCCACTTCTCTTTATCTTGTTCATTAGCGACCTTCAAAAAGTGATATCCTACTCATCTGCTCTAATGTATGCCAATCATGTCAAGATCTGCCTACCAGACTCAAATCGACTTTCACATAATGACCTTCAACGTGACATAAGTTCTCTTCTTTGTTAATGTTCGATAAATCTTTTATTTCTTAACTACTCTAATTGTAAACTCATGACCTTTTGTCGCTATCCTCCTCATCTAGTCTTCTTCTCCTTGGGGAATCATTCACTTGATCGGATAGAAGCATCAATGATCTAGGAGTTCTTTTTAAAAAAAAATAAGTTTTAAGAGCCACATTACTACCATGGTAAATATAGCGAAAGGTGTCTTAGCATTTATTAAACGATGGTCCAAAGAATTGAATGCCACTTATACTACAAAGACTCTCTACGTATCCTTAGTTCGACCAATCCAGAGTATTGCTCCTGTGTGTGGAGCCCGTAGTAAAAGGAACAGCAAGATCTAATTTAATCTGTTCAGAAGCAATTTCTTATCTTTGCCATTCAGAATTTAAACTGGGATTCTGATAGATTCTTGCCGAGATACCGATATAGGCTTAAATTAATTGACCTTCCGTCCCTACATCATCGCCGAGTTTGTAGTGGAGTAATCTTCGTCCACAAGCTCCTTCTTGGTCTTATCGACTCTCAAATTTTATTAGGTAATGATTGATATTGCTTTCGCTTTCTCGTTCTTTCCGTCCTTTACACTTGTCTATAGGTAGAACAAATTATGCTCAGCACGATCCATTTAGAGTTTTATGTAATAATTACAATGCTGTGAATCATATCTTATCTGATCAATCCCTCGAGGTTATTACAAATAATATTTACTTGTTTCTAGAATCGTCCGAATTGTAATTTTGATGCCTGCCTGATGCTAAGCTGGGCAATTATGACCGCTTCTGACAACTAGGACGTCTGGTCTCTCTGTTCTGTGTCTTCGTCTAATGATCTTCTTTAAGACAACATTGCGCCAATTAGAAAATAAAGTTAAAAAAATAAACAAAAATAGGCGTGTGTACTTGGGCTTAGGCGGCGAGGTCGGCATTGACGGGACTAGGGCACCCACATCTAATTAAAAAGCTCGGCTTTCCGTAGCGAAATCCGCCCTCCGCGGCTGAAATTCGTTACATTGGTGCCAGGTGTGTTCTCACTAGGGTTTGCGAAAACCCTGACCTATGAAATTGCCAAAAAATCCCGCGCGCCACCGCCGTCAAGCCTCGCCGGAAGGATGTGATCTAGGGGAGCCGCAAGATGGAGCGGCCACGTTGGATGCCGTGGATCGAGCAAAAAACCGCTCGTTCCGACTGATTGAGCCAAAAGATCCAAAGCATCCGGATCAGTCCCTTAACCTCAAGGTTGAGCAGAAGTTCGAGCGAATGTGGGCGACTTTCGAGAGAACTATGCTGGGCGACCGACGGGGGAACAGCAGAGGCCAGATGGCGCGCAAACACGTGGGCGTGACCCTAGCTGGTTGCGATCGACATTCCGCCAGCACGCTTGACGGAAATATCCAACTCGGACTCCGGACATTCGCGGCAAGGGCTCCAACGGAGAATAGACGTCGGGCCCGAGGCCATGCCGACGGCTGTGCAGTCCTCCGGCCGGCGACTTTACCTCACAATGGGAATTCCTAGAGGTGTCGGATGCAGAACTGCACCCTACCTTCGATGGCACACGTTCCTGGCCAGAATTTCAGCGAATTTTTGACGACATGGCCGAGGACTACCACTGGTCCGAACGGAGGAAGTGCAGGAAGTTGTATACGAGTTTGCGTGGGCGTGCCCAGCGTTTTCACGCGAACTTACCAGAAGCCACTCTCCACTCATACAACGCCCTCACGGCCGCTATGCGCGAATAGTTCACAGTCAGCAAGCATACCGGCTATCACGCTTTTCATAATCGCATGCAGGGGTCACGAGAGTCATTCGAGGATTTTGCCATGGAGCTGGAACGCCTGGACAGGTCCGTGTTTGGCGAGTTGCCACCCGCGACCTAGAACAGCATCATTGTGCAGCGCTTCAACGATGGAATCCGAGAGACCGGATACCAGGTCCCGATCATCATTAGGTACCCACGAACGCTAACCGATGCCCTCAATATGGCGTGCCGCATCGAAGCTCAGTGCAGGCGACGTCCCGCCGCCTCCGTGATGACCGTCGCAGCCGTGACCATAAACATCCCCGTCGGCTCACCCAGAAGAGAAAACCGAGGTCCTCGTCGAAATGACACGATTGGCCCGGACTCTTCCATTAATTCCGAGTCACTATCGGAAAACTAGCTACCGTCAGCCTCTTGGGGCGGAGGTTGACAGCCAACTCCAAAAGCCCCAGCGAGCATCTGCTCGCCCACCCCATTCCACAACGTCGGATCAGTGATCACCGTACGTCTCCACCGCATCCTTATTCGTTTTCTGCACCTGCCTGGGTTACTGGATCGGACCCCACTACCTGTGACGCCCCGCAGCACCTCGACGCGAGACCGCCGCCAATCGAGCAACCTGGCGCCCGACAGAGCCTTCCTCCCTATGGAGTTGAAGCCGTCCTGGCCCCCTTGCTTTTAGAGCCGCCGCCCGAAGAGAGTGCTAAACCGCCGCATGACCGACAGTTTGCAACAATCCGCAACGTCCCCCCAGTCCGCAGACTGCCGGGTCTGTCGAGCACCAACCAAGAAGCTGCCGCAACTGAGGGGGTCCAGGAGGTCAGATGAAGCGCTGGCCGTCCGTTCACAGCTGTTCCAGGAGCCGCCGTCCGTCGAGATCGCCTACGGACCTCCGGAAGATTTAATCCGAGATGCCGCAGCGGCCGTGTCCTACGGGAAATTACCCCCACCGCTTGCAGAAGCAGAGAAATCGAACTTAGCTACAGTGGACTCCGTCTTGGGCCGATTGTTTGCTAAACGCCCCCATAGCTGCGGGGAAACAACAGAGAGCTGAGAACTTCGAAGATGAACATCGCGGGAGGCAGTCTCTACCCGCCCAAGCTAAGTATAAATGTAGTGCCGTTGGTGGCAAACACTTACACTGTTTGATCTTTTTACAGAAGCATCCCATACGTCTAATCGTCGACACCGGTGCCGCTGTCTCCCTCCCCAACGATAGGGACTGACAGAAGCGACTGCCGAGTGCGCCTTGCCGAGTGACCCTCGACGAAACAATTCGTGGCCACCGCCAGAGTCAACGCCAGACTTGCATTTCCTGCTGCGCTGTAAGGCCGCCATGGATTTAAAAGATCTTTAGCTATGGTTCAAGAGGGGACACTTGCCGCTATATGGCCCAACTACCCAGCAGCGAAATTTACTTTATTCGACTGCGCCCACCAGTATCCTGCCATATAGTGACACTCATTTAGCTGCCTGTAGCACTGCTCACACTTAATTCTCAATTGCCGCCTAAAGTTTAGCTAGGTTGCGGATTGGTGGACACATCACAGGACACCCTCACGCTAAATCTAGTGAATCTCAGCGCGTAGGAGTACATGCTTCCCGCGCGCACAATAGTGGGACAAGTGGAGCCGGTAGAGTTCCTTCGAACCCGTCCGGATCAAGAAATAGACAAAGATACAACGTCTCCCGACGCAGAAGTACCTCCGGATTTACCAGTCCACCGTCACTCCAAGTGGACCGCACTGGTGGATCGCTTCCAGCGAGTTTTCGCCCGAAGCGATGACGACTCGGGGCACACCAACCTAACCCGGCATGTCATCAATACGGGACAATCCCGGCCTATCAAACAACCAGTGCGAAGCACAGTGGGTCCAATAGCCCTGCTAGCGCAATTTGATTAATAATTCGACTAAATTAATATATATTTTAATGAAACAGTTTTTAATCCATTTTATATAAACCCTCTAAATTTCAGTGTCCTACGCTAGGTATTTCATACAGCTCCCATACAAATGTTATAAAAATCATATACATACAGAATAAATTTGATAATTTTTTTTTAAGTGTTAAATTTCAGTTAGATTATATTATTTACATCTTTAATGTCATTATATCCTTGCACTGTGGTCCAGAATCCCAAATTAGTGGCAGAAATTCAAATTTGTAAGCTAGAGAGCTAAAATTTTGCACATTATTTCCTTTTTCACACACAAAACACATATGTCAGATTCAGCCGAATCGGACCGCCAGGAGTGGTAGCCCCCATACAAGCACCATACTAAAATTAATGTTTTTGTTAAAAAAAACTTGTTTTTATTTTGTGTTATCAAGTTGAAATGTGGACACTATAAGTTTCTGACCAATATGCACATACCATGTGAATTTCTGGATTACTGGATGGTACAGCCCCATACAAACCTGTACTAAAATACACACCTTTTTTGTTTTTTCTGTTATTGAATTAAACTTTTATACATTTAGTGAGTTAATTAATCATTTCCCACATCTAAATCGAGGGAATAGGCATCGATACATTCATATGTGCTCAAATCATCTTCATTAACGTAATCCGTTTCGAGCCAAAACTCAAAAAAATGTTGCATACAAAAATTCAATTTTAAGTAAAAGGGGCAAAAACGAGCAAAAAATATTAATACCGTCGCATTATTCACACATTAAGCAACAACATTACGTTGTTAGTTTAACTAATACACACAAATATAACATTCTTTTATTCCACGAAGCACATCGAGTTTGAGGTTAGAATTGATGGAAACATCACATTACAAAAGCACATATAAACAAAGACGAATCACATTAAACAATTATTGTGTGCATACACCCTTATTATTAATACCTTTATCTTTGTTTTCCATGTTTTGTTATTTTTATAGTCAAAGAAATAACTGAATTATACCAATTTGAAATCAGATTTTACTTGCAAGGCTAGCAAAGGCAAAGTTTAATGCAAATGATAAGCTGACTTCCAGGGCTGCCTAAATCGCGAGGGCTTCAATTTCAATTGAAAATGTATGCTTTTAGACTGTCCTTGGGAATACTCTACTGGAATCCAATATGGTTTTTGCTGAAATCTTGAAAAAAAAAATTGAATTTCTGCCACCAATTTGGGATTCTGGACCACAGTGCCTTGCAGAGGGTATTATAATTTTGCCATGATATTTGCAACGCAGTGAAGGAGGCATCACCCCATAAAGTACATATATTCTTGATCAGCATCACCAGTCGAGTTGATTTAGCCATGTCCGTCTGTCTGTCCGTCTTTCTGTCTGTCGGTCCGTCTGTCTGTCTGTCTGTCCGTCTGTCGGTTTCTACTCGAACTAGTCTCTCAGTTTTTGAGCTATCCGGCTGAATTTTTTAGCTTAGTCTTATTTCTTTAGCACGCAGTATATATGTTAGAGCGCCCGAAATTGGACCACTATATACTTTAGCTGCCATAGGAATGATGACGAAATTATTGTAAAAAAAATTGTAACTTTTTGATGCGACATTTTCCGCAAACCACATGGAAAAAGTATGCGCTTAGGGACTGACACTTCACCCTAAAAATGCTACAGACTTAAGAGTTGGACATAGTTACTTTTAGGACATTTTTTCACCACAAGGGCGTCTACTTTTCAAAAATACTAAAATTAGCTTGAATACGATTGAATAACGTTAGTTACAGTCTAATAAAGACAGTTAACTGTTCAAAAGCTATTCTTGCAAAAGCAACTTACAAATAACACATTTTTAAGCTACGCATGGAAAGACACGTCACGAAAATTCAACTTATATTTAGTACATACCTAATTTAAAAGGAAACAAAGAATATTTTTATTAATAAACCGAATATTTTAACTTTCTTTGATACCTAAAGACGTATCCCAAACAGCCTAAAATCTTTACGTGACCACTTGCTGAAACGCATTTAACGCATTTAAAAATCTACTTTTATTCTGCTAGATTTATCATTGGATCCACTGTGCGCCGCCTAGAGCTGACCAGGAAGGCAAGGTGGAACAGCTAGTTCCCGACATGAAACTCCGAGGCATAATTCGCCCGTCTACAAGCCCGTCGGCATCGTCGGTGGTCCGCTGGTGGTCCGCCGGTTTGCGTGGATTATCGCCGTCTAAACGACATTACCGTCAAGGATTCCTATGCCTTACCTAGGATGGACGACATGTTGACCACTATGCACGGGGCCTGTCGGTTCTCCACGATGGATCTTCCGAGCTGCTATTGGCAGGTGGAGATGGACGAGAACTCCAGACCTAAGACTGCATTTACGTGTGATGCCGGTCTTTTTATACCCGGTACCCATAGGGTACAAGGATATTATAAGTTAGTGCCAACAGAGAATGTATGTAACAGGCAGGAGGAGGCATCTCCGACCCCATAAAGTATATATATTCTTGATTAGCATCACCAGCCGAGTCGATTTAGCCATGTCCATCTGTCCGTTCGTCCGTCTGTCCGTCTGTCCGTCCGTCCGTCCGTGTGAAACAACAGATCTCAGAGACTTTAAGAGCTAGAGTTACCAAATTTGGTGACAACATTGGAATCTTTTGCACGCAGATCAAGTTTGTTTTAAAATTTGGCCACGCCCACTTGTTTTTTCCAAGTCCATGTGCTATTTAATTTCATGCACAATACTTTGGGTACCGGGTATCTCACAGTCGGTCACACTCGACTGTAGCTTCCTTACTTGTTGAATTTAACGTCATGCCGTTTGGTCTGACCAACGCGCCAGCAACCTTTGAGCGCCTGATGGATGGCCTATTTTTCGGTCCCGCATGGAAATTCACACTGGTTTACCTCGACGACACCATTGTACACTCTAGTACAGCCGAGGACCATTTGGACCACTTGCAGCAAGTCTTCGATAGATTGCAGAGCGTAGAACTGAAGCTAAGTCCACGCAAATGCCATTTCTTCCGAACCGAGGTTAGCTACCTGGGTCATATCGTTAGCCGCAGAGGCAACGGCGTGCCCAGAAAAGATTCGAAAGGTCATCGATTGGCGTACCGGCTCGAAACAAAAGAAAAGTGCGTTCTAATGTTCTTATTACCGCAAGTTCATACCGGACTTCGCCACCATCGCTCGCCCTCTGCACAAATTAACGGAGGCTAAACGCCCCTCTACGTGGTCAGTGCACTATGTTGAATTTGACCCGTTTCCGTGGCCAAAATTAAAATTTTTGAAATTAACAAGATTTTTCACTGCAGGTTTCTTGTATAATTATGGTTATGACTATAGGAAGGTATTTTAGAAAAGTGGGCGTGTCAACGCCCTCCTCCGCCCACAGAAATCGGAAAAAAAAGACAACTTTAAGCAATTATAAAGTTAGAGACCCAAATTTTGGAACACAGGATGAAAGTACTATTTCAAATGTGTCCTGCAAATTTGGTCCAGATCGCATAATAAATATAGAAGTTATTCAATAAGAAACAATTTTTTATGCCTTTTTGAACCTTTCCACCTTCCTACAGCATTTTTGCCAATTTCGCCATAAATTTGCAGAAAAATTTCGAACTTTATCTTTTAAATAATGATGATTTGTCACTAATAAAAGTGTTTATAGCCTTTTTTTTTCTCACAAAAGCTCCTTTGCTTACGCCACACTTCTAGCATATCTTCAGTGCTGATTAAGATGTTGCTTCCTAATAAATCAAATAACGCAAAAAGGCGCAAAAAGCGCACAATGTGCTTACTAGTTCTGAATTCAGAATTGAAAACTCTACAACATGTATATAGACACTTACTGAAATAATTTGAAATTCGTTTTTAATCTCTTTGGAAAGTTCAACTTTCTTTCCAAAAGTGACAAAGGGACACCACTTGCTAAATACACAAACTGTTGGAAAAATACGAACGAAACACGCAACATATTAATATCAACACATAGTACAAACCTGAAGAATTAATATACTTTTTAAATTTGATTATTTAATGATTTTTTCTCAGAGATATGCCAATTTGAAATTCCACCGCAAAGTTAACCTTAAAGACAGCTCGCGTTGTTAGCTTGCAACAGCTGACTTTAACAGCTGTTATTTTAACACTAAACTGTTAAGTTAACATTTTAAGTATGTAACATAGCATTTTGATCATTTTTTAACATGGTAATATTGAAAAAACGGAAATTTGCATACTCGCGAAAAATGAGTTTTGGCCACGGAAACGGGTCAAATTCAACATAGTGCAGTGGCGGCCCACGATGCCTTCGACACACTAAAAGTCAAACTCACAACGCCACCCGTTTTAACATTTCCCACTCACGACGGGTTATTCATTGTGGACGCAGATTTCTCCAACCATGGCGCGGGCACGGTGCTTAGTCAAGAACAAAATTGTCAGGAGCGCGAACTTTAGTACCAGAAACTTCAACAAATGGCGGGAGTGTATAGCTCTGCCCAACCAAACCACCGAAACAGTAGCCCGAGCACTTATCCAAGAAGTGTTCTTTCGTTTCGGTGCCCCATTTCTCCTTCACTCGGATCAAGGCCGTAACTTCGAGTCCGAGATATTTCAAGCCTGTCTGCGCCTCCTCGAAGTGGAAAAGACTCGTACAACGCCGCTGCACCCTCAATCGGACGGAATGGCCGAGAGGTTTAACCGGACCCTCCTAGACTACTTGACCAAATTCGTAGCCGCCGATCAACAAGACTGGGACCAACTATTGCCGTTAGATTTGTGGGCCTATCGCTCTGCCCCACATGAAGCAACGGGGTTTTTACCGTCGCTACTGATGCTGGGCCGCGAACTCCGACTACCGAGCGAAGTGTTGTACGGGCGACCATCTCCTAATCCGGAAAGTTACCCGGCGTTCGTGGAGCAATTGCAGGACCCCCTCCGACAAACGCAGCAGAACTTAATGACAGCCGCCAACGTTAACAAGTTACGCTACGACCTGCGATCCCACCCAATGAAATTCGCCGTTGTACTGCAGGTTTGGCTCTACTCTCCTGTACGAAAGGTGGGGCGTTGCCCTAAACTGCAGTCTGATTGGATTGGTCCTTCTACCGTCATCCGCCGTCCCTCTGACCTAGTCTGCGAGATACGTCCACCCGGAAAGCGAGCCACCAAAATTGTCCATGTCAACGGCCTGGCTGTATGAGCCTAAGCTGCGCAATTATGAGCGCTTTTGACAACTAAGACGTCAGGTCTCTGAGTTCTGTGTCTTCTGCTAATGATCTTCATCCCGAAAAGAACACATTGCGCCAACTAGAAAATAAAGTTAAGAAAATTACCAAAAATACGCGTGTTTCCTATTTGGGCTTGGGCGGCGAGGTCGGCATCGACGGGATTAGGGCAGCCATATTTAATTAAAAAGTTCCGCTCGGCTTTCCGTAGCGAAATCTGCCCTACGCTGTTGAAATTTGTTACAATAGTATTCTGTTAAACAGTTTAACTAAACCTAAAATATTGTTTTTGTAGTAATACAACATTTAAAACAAAAAATAAAGTTATATTCCAAAATGCATACTGTATTTATTTTTACAGTTCCAGTAGAGTCTTTCTACTTCCGTCATAGCATAAACATGAGTAAGAATTGGCCGGTAGCCGTCACTCCATCCCAGGGATGTTAGAACAATGGATATATACTTGTTCTGATATGAAGTATATTATTTTGACAGAACTGCTAAATTTGATTAGATATTTGTATTTACTGCTCAAATTTATTAAGAGACTATCTGAAAAGTCAAATAAACAGTAGGAAAACACAACTCTTACCATTTTGCCCGGACCGCGTTTCGTTTGTTGAAAATCAAATTTAATTGATTTTATTTATTAATCAAAGGTCGTAAAAAAAAATATTTGACAGATTAAACTAAAATCATAAAGTAAAATTCGCTTAAAAATTCAGGTAGACAGGAGTCGAACTGCCGGGTATCTTTCGCAGCAAACCTCGATTAGTTGCCGGTTGCCGGTCGATCAGCTTCTCATCTACTGAAGAGTTATGATGATTACGCTAGAAGGGTAACTGCCCTCCGTTCACTGCTAGCCTAGAGACTCAGTCAGTGTTGAAATAATAAGTTTGCCGGCTATGCACGATCTTCCGACCAGACGCTGTGTCGGCCTTTGCCGTCGCCGGTTAACTTAGTTAACTACTCCCTCCTCAGAATTGTAGGTCGCTCTGCTGTTTCGCAATGCGCTATTCCACTTGTGTGGAAGCTCATTGGAGACAGTTGGCAAAATGTGGCCCCTGGTGCTATGGAGCAGTTTTTGACGGTGCGGGTCTTTCCGTTACATTCTGCCACTACATTATCTATTAACCTCAACATCGTATCATGGTGGGCCACGGGAAGGATCGTGATTTTGTTACAAGCTATCTTAACTTTAGGAAATTTGATAATGAAATGTAAAAAGATGAGATTTTGCAATTCCATGATAATGATTTTATTATGAGTTAACAACATCTCGTATAGGTGGCATGAATCTATTTGTGTGCTCTTTGACGCTTTCAAAGTCTGGTTGACTGTATTGGTGATTTCATTAATTTGATCTTTGGTTTTGGTGTTGATATTTATTTGACTATTGTTTTCATTGAATAATTGTGCTTCTGTAAATGTCCCTGCGACAACCTTTAACACGGCCCTAATGGTGAATGCCTAATGAGTCAAGCATGTCACGGAGATGAGCGATGTCGATGCTCAGAAGCTTTTGCATGTGGAACTGAGGAAACATGTCGACTATGCTGTTGGTCTGCTCCACTACTCGTCTGTATTCGGAAAGATAAGCTGAGTGTCTAATGTGTCTTCCCACACTAAGACCCTACCGTCGATGATGGGAATGTACATCCTTGGTCTGGGAGTAGTCGGTGATGTGAGCCGATGTTACGGCCAGGAGAAATAGCAGAGGCAAGGGTATGAACATGTAATGTGCGTTTTGAATTAATATTTGTTGGAAATAGGATTGCCACCACCATGCGTATTAAAGTGTAAATAACCCATAAATAATTATGCTAATGTTTGATAAAAGCTTATGCTATGAATAACAAGAAAGAAAGCCAACTTAGGTAAACCGAAGTTTGTATACCCTTGCAGTCTGCAATTGGATGATTGAAAATCGATCCATTTTGATTTTAATTTTGAAAAAATATCCAGTTTTTTAATTTTGTAAATTTTACATTTTACATTGAGAATTTTAAATTTTCATATATATCGACCGATCGATTCTATGGCAGCTATATGATATAGTTGTCCGATCTTAAATTAAAACAGAGAAGTTAAAATTATTTTTACTTTAATTTCGCCATCATTCCTATGGCAGCTATAGGATATAGTGGTCCGGTTTCAGCTGTTCCGACATACTATATACTGCGTGCTAAAGACTATGCTGAAAATGTAAGCCCGATAGCTCAAAAACTGAGAGACTAGTTCGCGTAGAAACCGACAGACGGACAGACAGACGGACATGGCTAGATCGACTCGTCTGGTGATGCTGATCAAGAATATATGTATATACTTTATGGGGTCAGAGATGCCTCCTTCACTGCGTTGCAAATATCATGGCAAAATTAAAATACCCTCTGCAAGGGTATAAAAATACGCGCTTGGGTCTTTCGTTCTTTTTTGTTACTTGCTTTAGTTGCATTAAGAAGTTAGCATGGCTTATTTTAATAAGTATGCAAGGTAGGCAAAACATTTAATGTCTATTATTACAGAAAAAGATAATTAATCTTTTCACTGTAAACCCAGTGGAACCAGGCTGCTCCAGAAAGCAAATTTCTATGCGTTCTTTGACAGTGAAGAAGGCATTTTCAATATGTGCAGTCTTCCTTTTAGATTTATATGGGGTGAAAAACGGAAACGACGTTTATTTTTTTGTATGCTGCAACAGTTCTTTCGCTACATATAAATAACGCGTATTACACTTTGGCAATCTTCAGGTTTCGCTGCCTACTTTAGTTTCTAAAAGAAGTGTTATTAACCCATCTAATGTATATTTCATGCAAAATACCGCTTCAATATAAGTGCAGTTTTAGTCTCTACTAAAGAGTGTGATTCCTTTCAGACTAAAAGGGCTAAAAATGGTATTTTTCTTTTCGAAAAAATAAGGCACTTGGAAATAACACTTTTTAAAGAAATTGTGGCTGTAGCGGCGGCCTTATATAAAAAATATATTAAAAAAGCAAGTGCCAATAAATTAGTTAAAAACAAAGAATTAAAAAATATACTTCATACCAAGAAATTTTGTGGAATTTTTTGGGTTCTTTAAGGGTGTTCCTATTGATTTTACTGAGGAAGAAATTAAAGAAAATATTTTTACTGACTTAGAGACTAGGTCAGTTGAAGAAAGATAATGTAAACGAGAAAGATATGTTGATAATGAGAATAAAGTGGAGATAAAATATGTGTCAACTGAGACAGTAAAAATTGGTTTGAGAAGTCGGATATTCCCGAAGAGGTATTCATTTTTGGAGTATGCTCCATTAGTGTTAATGCAAAATATTAATTGCAAATTATTAAAATGTATACTAGGATATAATAGGATAAAGTGTCCTGAATGGGAAAAAGAAACAGACATAACAAAAATAATGACAATTAAAACAAGAAAGAAAGCTTTCTTCGGTAAACCGAAATTTGTATACCCTTGCAGTCTGCAATTGGATTATTGAAAATCGATTCATTTTGGTTACAGCTGAAAAAATATCTTAGTTTGTAAACATTTTACATCTTACATACAGAATTTTACATTTTACATGTAGAATTTTACATTTTTTATATAAATCGACCGATCGTTTCTATAGAAGCTATATGATATAGTTGTCTGATAAAATTAAAACCGTAATTCTGTAACCGTAAAAAACTGCTATATCTTGAAATTGATTGATGTACGTTGAAAAACAAAAATGTTACAATTTCTTGTTACATTAATTTCGGCATCATTCCCATGGCAGCTATAGGATATAGTGGTCCGATTTCGGCCGTTCCGACATATATACTGCGTGCTAAAGAAATAAGACTATGCTGAAAATTTCAGCCCGATAGCTCAAAAACTGAGAGACTAGCTCGCGTAGAAACCGACAGACGGACAGACAGACAGACGGACAGACAGACAGACAGACGGACATGGCTAGATCGACTCGGCTGGTGATTCTGATCAAGAATATATACACTTTATGGGGTCGGAGATGCCTCCTTCACTGCGTTGCAAACATCATGGCAAAATTATAATTCCCTTTGCAAGGGTATAAAAAGTCATATCTTGCAATATACAAAATATTCTATTAATCTTATTAGGCGTTTATTTTAGGAAACTGTGTTGGCATTAAAGTAAAGTATTTTAAATAAATTAATTTATTACTTTACATACGAAGCATATGACTACTCTGCATCTTACCTTATCTACCGGTGTTTTTTTCTAATTAGTAAAATCGGTTTTATTTTCAGTGCCCTTTTTATTTTATTCTGCGCTCGTTTGCAGTCGGTCTTTGTTATCAGTGCGGCACTACTTGATACCTTGTCAGCAGTTGAATGAGCGAGTCGAAAACTGAGGACTTGGTTAATCAGTTGATTAAGTAAGCTCGCTTTACCAAAACAGGCCGCCGAACGTACAAGACAGAAAAAACAGAGAATGGACCCACAGCAACTCTTGTATAGTAGCATTAACTGGACTTAATGTACACCGGACTTGTAATGTACTACAGGTAGTTATAGGTGCAGCTATATTGGCTGCATTACCGGTGCATTAGAGGGTATAGCGGTAGTGCTAGACATTATCAGGCAGTTCTCATAACCCGCAACAAAGTTAGGGGATCTTCTGATCTTGTCCTTTAGGCATTAAATACACTGCTTAATTTTGACGCTATTATTAGCCGCCTTGATTTTACCTATTCCGACAAGCGTCCATCACACTTGCTTAAGCAAGAGCTCACAATACTCAGGCAGGAACAGATGTACATATATTACACAGTTTTATAAGTATGTTGATAAGAAGGCAACTATGACGTATTAGGCTGACCAATCCCGATGTATGAATGTATCCCATAGCGGCACCGCCCGCTGTAAAAATAATATACCATGAGGAAAGTATTATTACCTTGGTCAGATGTTTATATCCCTTATGATTGCCTTAAATCAAATAATAATATTCTCTATTTGGCATATACTTGCACACTGCGCTGCAATTTATTAAAGCATAAAAATAAAAAAAATGTATCGTCCATTAGTTTACTTTGCTGCTTTTATGTCAATTCGTTAATACACGATATTAAATTCATACGTTTGATTGTAGAAAATGTATTGCCATTTGTTTGTCCCGTTACCCAAAACTGTATCTGACTGATTAATTATACTAATTCCGTGAGGATCTTAACTGTCTTATCTATTTAAAATGGCTAGTTAAAAAGAATTTTAAAAAATTCTTTCTTGGCGTACGTATCGAAGCAAGGTGTAGCAGAGAAAAAAATAAAAGAATTTGACCCGGGATCGAACCGAGATTTTCCCCGATGCCCCGATCTAGAGTTAGACTTCAACCATCTATGCCAAGTCCCCGTATAGTTACATTGGACGGATGGATGCGGGATTATCAAATTGGCCCGGTGATTGTCTTGATTAAGGGGCAGCATCTGATTAGGCAAATGTAGCCAAATTTAAAATAAGCTAGGATAATATTGTACTGCTTAGCAAATTCCTGCTGCTTCCTGAACTATAACTGAAACTTAAACCAACGTTCCGAGCTCTGAAAAAAAAGCTAAGACATAAATAGAACAAAAAAAAATAAAAAAGACGGAAAAACAAAAGGATTTGATCCGGGATCGAACCCAGATTTTCCCCGGTCCCCCGATGGAGAGTCACACTTCAACCTTATGCGCCAATACCCCGTGTAGTTGCATTGGGCTTAATGAGGTTTTGGTGTGAAGCAACAAAAAAATATAAAATATAAGTTAGGATAATATTGTACTGCTTGCGACTGCAAACTGCATTTTGAGAACTTTAAGTGAGACTTGAACCAACCCTCCGAGCTCTGAAAAAATACCAAAACATAAATAGAAGAAAAAAAATAAAAAGTTCTGCCATTCAAATAAGGACGGCCGCGCCCGGGAGTCGGACCATCGTTCTCCTGGTCCCGCGCTGACTCTGAAATGCAAGTTTTGAGAAAAAGCGAATTATCCGGACTTTCAAGTAGGCCGATCAAAAAACGAAGGATTAAAAAAAAACAATCATGTCGATAGGTCGAACCGTATGAACTAGGCAAGCTAGGCTTAAAAAAAGCTTTCGACATCTTATATATAAAAATGAATCGCAAAATGTGTTGCTAAGCGCATAACTCAACAACGCCTGGACCAATTTGACCAATTTTTTTTAAATGTTCGTTGAAGTCCAAGGATGGTTCTTACGGCGAGAAAAAATCGAATAATTGCCGGGAAAACCCTTAAAATAGCCCTTTTTCTTTTTCACATACAAACGTTTCCTAACTAAAACGGCTGCTTTGATATTATTGTCAAATGATTTTCGTCAAAAATTTTCTGTCCTTTGTATAAATGGTGAGTCTAGAACTGTTAGTGTACTATATATATGTGAGTGTACTTTCTCAAGACCAAGACGAGCACATATAGGAAGGCGAACGCGTAGTACAAATGGGGTATTACAAAGACGATCACGGAGTGCAAATGAAGCTAATGCACGAAATAGATCTATTGACCCCGTACCTGTAGTGAATCTTTCAAGGTGATCACGAATACGTCGAGCTGTTTCGGCTGAAATGTACGGATACATTAAAATGATGGACGCAATATGTCCGCGACTTTTCCGCGACTCTTCCGCGATTCTTCCGCGATACTTCCGCGATATTTCCGCTATACTTCCGCGATACTTCCTCAGTACTTTCGTGACACTTCCGCGACTCTTCCGCGATACTTCCCCGACTCTTCCGCGATACTTTCGCGATACTTCCGCGATACTTCCCCGACTCTTCCGCGACTCTTCCGCGATTCTTTCGCGATACTTCCGCGACTCTTCCGCGACTCTCCGTGATTCTTCCGCGACTCTTCCGCGATACTTCGACGACTCTTCCGCGATTCTTCCGTGATATTTCCGCGACTCGAGCGGGAAAATCTTTTTTACATATAGAGCCATCTCTGATACATAGCATGCGGTGCGTGATACATTGTTTGACATCTACTCATTGTTCTCTGCTCAGTTAATATTATGTGACAAACCGGTATTGTGTTCACCATGAAATTGTGAAAAATAATTTTAAAAAAATATGTTATTTGTTACCTAACATTTTAATTGGAAACCAACAAATCAATCACGTATATTGTGCAAATTTGTATTCAGTTTGAACAGCAGGCATTTGTCTGTAAGGTGATAAGTTAAACTATGTAAATTATGTGGATCGTGCATTTGATGTTAAATTTACCACTCTGTCCATAGTCCAAAATGCCTAGAGGACGACGTGCGAACATCGGCTGCCGCACAAGACACGCAAGCCAGCAACAAGTGTATTCACAGAACTTAAGCGAAGAAAGACTCGTGAGGGCACAAAGTTCATTGGCATCATACACTGCCACTGAAACCATTGTTCTATAGAAGTGATCCCGATTCCATCCATTATCTTCAACATATCCTTGAATACAATAACTGCTTTCGCATGACTTCCTTTGGAGCTAATATTATTCGAGAAGGCGGCTTCATGCCGACTTGCAAGGTTAAAGATTCAACAACAAAATATATCATTTACATGGTTCAATGGTGCTAACACCAGATGAACCGCATCAGTTTCTGCAAATATATTTCACTTCGTAAATGGTGGATCAGCTGAATGTGCTGTGGAATATACAGGGAACACAACAGTTAAACAGACGAATTATTGAACACTTGCAAGCATTTTTTCACGCTAATAGTGCTGTGGTTAATATGTTCAAAACCGCATTAGAACGAATGCCATCGGATTGCAGGAATTTGATTGGGTCATCTATTATTAACGGAAAGTACTCATATGAAAATGTATGTATTCCTCGAATACCAATGATTCCGACTGATCTACCGTTTGACTTCAATCGATTGCAATTTCCAGTTCGCCTTGCGTTAACAAGTCGCAAGGCAAATCGCTTAGTGTTTGCGCGATAAATTTTGAAAATCATTGTTTCTCACATGGGCAATTATATGTTGCGTATTCACGAGTTTGGAAACCATCCGCCTTGTTTGTGTTAAAGTTAGACCGTCTGTCTGTCTGTCTGTCCGTCTGTCGGTTTCTATGCAAACTAGTCTCTCAGTTTTTGAGCTGAGACTGAAACTTTCAGCATAGTCTTATTTCATTAGCACGCAGTATATATGTTGGAACGGCCGAAATCAGACCACTATATCCTATAGCTGCCATAGGAATGATGGCGAAATTAATGTAAAAAAAATTTTAACTTCTCTGTTTTTCAACGAATTTCTATAAACTTCAAAATATAGTCGATTTTTATAGTTCTAGAATTACGGTTTTAATTTCATTAAGATCGGGCAACTATATCATAAAGCTGCCATAGAAGGGATCGGTCGATATATATAAGAGTGTAAAATTCTACATGTAAAATGTAAAATTTACAAAATGTACTTAATTTGACTTTTTTTTTTTACATTACCAAAATGCATCGGTTTTCAATGATCCAATTGCAGACTGCAAGGGTATACAAACTTCGGTTTACCGAAGTTAGCTTTCTTTCTCGTTTTTGTAATCAAAATGAATTCATTACTGTTGTGAAATAAAATAAAACTTTTCCTTTTCAAATATAAAACAAAGAAAAAAAATGTTTCTTCTTCTTTTAATCACCAAACAAAATGTTACATAAAACGAAGCCATCTGGTGGCGAAACGGAGTTCGCCGGGCACAGCTAGTATTAATATAAGAAATGAATTAAATATTATGTTTTTTTTTTAGTTTTATGCATCGCAACTTGTTTCCTTTAAAAACACAAATAAGTACAAACAAATTATATACATATATATTTCTCAAAGCAATTTTCGATCTGATTGTTTCATTCACGAACAATTCAATCGCAACATGATCTGAGTTTTCATTCATCGTTCGGATCGAACGTCTTTTTTATCATCGATCAGTTGCAATCATCATGAGCAAACCAAAAAATCTGTCTCGATCACCAAGCAGAGCGATCAATCCAACTGAAAAAGATCGTTTCGTGTTGTGAGCGAACCTTGATCGAACATTTAGCTTCAAGCCGTTGACTGGAGTTGCAACAATTTTGTGCGAAGCTGATCGAGTATGATCGATTACACTTGTTATAGCTCTCTGGCTTGGACTCGCCATAAAATTGATTTTACTGATTGGGAGACATTACTGGACCTAGTTTAAGACGTAGTAACGCCCAACGTAGTGAGTGCCGTACACTGTAAGCTTCCTGTACTGGCCCGTATTCAAGATAGTCTGGTTCGGCTCTTCCCTGCCACTGAGCTTGGCATTGCATGTCTTGGGGGGCGGAGGTTATTAAGCCGGACGAACAAAAAGAAAAATTAGTTGTTGAGCATAACAGGGCTCATAGGGATCCTAAGAGAACATTAAACAAGTGCTACTTGACGATTAGTTTCCAAAAATGGGAAAAATTGCGACTGAAATCATTTTAAACCAGGGACCGTAAATAAGAGTTATAATTTAATAAAAATCAAAGGTCTAAAAATTGGGTGGGAAGTGCGGGTAAAATACACATACGGTATTTTTTTTACAGGAAAATTTAAAACAGAAAAAACTTTTTTCCCCGTTTTTTTTAAGTAAATGTCAATTTTAGCTCTTAAAATTGATTTAAAAAATAAAAATCAAATACACTAGTTTAAAAATTAATATTTTTTTTTTAAATAAACATTGAGACCCACTTTTTCCGACTAATTTTGAGCCGCTGGACACGTTGAACTCACTAAAAAATTTTTTCAAAGAAAACCAGATTTTTTATATTACGCTAAAAATATTGAAAACCGTTTGTCCGACAAATTTGAAATTTGTAGTATCTTATATGAAATAGATACACCTTTCCAAAAATATGCGGCTCTTTGTGGTCAGAGCTTTATTAATGAAGATATAAGCGCTTAAAGTAAAAAAACATGCAATTTTTTTTTGCAATATTGCTTAAAGCTAGTTTTCATTTACTTTTTAAAAATATAAAAAAAAAGAAATAAATTATTTTGAGTAAACAGATCTAAGGATACCTTTGTCCTCAAAGGGTTAAGGTTAAATATATGCAAATCCAATACAAATTCTACAAGTAATGGCGAATTCAATGAAGTTATCATATTGCAGTTGTGCTACAATATTGCTTTTCAAGGGTAGAAGCCTGCTTTATGATTTTGTTTTCTGAGATATAATGAAAAAAAAAATCGTGCCACAAAAGCTTAGCAGTTTCTTTAAAGGAAGGATAGTTTTCAGCGAACATCCTATCCCCTTGCAGGATAAAAAAATAAATAAAAACATTTAATCAATCATGTTGTAGTTTCCCCTTAAGAGTTTTTAAGCTCGGAAGAATACTTTATTATTCGAACTTCTTCGCCTATGATGTGTGGAAACTTCCCGTATTTGCATTCAGCAATAGTCGCTTATCATTCCTTCAAACCTTCGTAACGCTTTTCAAATGATGACATATCCTAATGAAATCGTTGTCCCTGTTCATCACTTTCTGCCCCCAAGTTCTCCGGAAAGAAGTCCAAATGACTGCTTAAAAAGTGCATTTTAAGTGACATGCTGGAAACTTTAGTTAAGAATAAAACTTAATTTAATGAATATTATTTTAATTAAATGATTATACCACTCACCAATGGCTTGAAAGGATTTCATCATTACTTGAATTAATTCACGATAATTTCTTCTTCTTTTATTTCCCAAAAAACCGTGAACTACTTCTTGAAACGCCTTTCAAGCTGCTTTTTCTGCGGAGCTTAATGATTTTGTAAAATTTTCGTCCGTGAACCACTTTTTTATTTGAGGCCCCACAACCGGCTTTGATTTTTTCCTTTGAAAGTTTTGGAAATTTCATCCTTAGGTAAGCCATCCCCTTGTTGAGCGGATCTTTCGCCAAAGCTTTGACAAAATTTTTCATCAGCCCCAGTTTAATGTGCAGTGGTGAAAGAATAACTCTTTCTGTATCAACCAGAGGGTCTTTAAGCACGTTACTGTTGCCAATGAAATGATCCGTCCAGGGTGGCCAATCGAGCTTGGAAAAATGTTTTTGGTTTCCTTTATAAAGTAAAACAGCTTTGACGCTATATTTGCTTCCGTCGATAAAAAGACGCCAATCATCCGGATTGTGAACTTCTCCTAATGCTGCAAATAACTTGGTGACATTATTGCAAAAAGAAAAGTCCTTTGTCTTGGAGAAATATTTTTCAAATTCTTTGCTCCGATTTCGATGAAATGAAATTTGAGTTGATGGCTCCAAAAGCCCGTGTTCACGTAATCGGGAAGCAAGTATTTCGGACTTATCCTTTGACAAATTCAAGTCCCCGGCCAAGTCATTAAGATCTTTTTGGGACATAAGCTTTATGTTTGAGCTTTCCAATTCTGAATGTTCTGATTGAGTCTCAAATGTATCTTCATTAAAGGCATCTTTATCATATATTTGATTTTGTGGTTCGGGCTTTGGGAAATGTATGGAATGTGGTTCAACTTTTGTAACTGATTGTACGTCTGGGTAGACCACTTTGGAATATTTTCCACCCCGAACACTCGTCAAAAGTAGCAATCAGTTGCATGATCAGTCGGATCTCTTCAGAGAACCGGCCTTCCAAACTTTAAATATATGGGCTTTCCACTTTTAAATAGCAGCAATTGAGTCGAACATGTGCGGCACGCTGACTTTGGAGTCCATGGTTTCTTGATGTTGTGTGGTATAATTCCGAAGTACTGCTTGTAAGCACTTAACAACTTCTCGGATATCTTGACCATATTTTAATACCGAGGATATAACATCCGCAAATATAATAAAACCTTTTAACCGAGTGCTTGCACATTTTTACAACTATGTTTACGAAGTTTTACAACTGCACAACTGCAATATGATAATTTCATTGAATTCGCCATAACTTCTAGAATTTGTATTGGATTTGCACATATTTAACCTTAACCCTTTAAGGACAACGGTATCCTTAGATCTGTTTACTCAAAATAATTTATTTCTTTTTTTTATATTTTTAAAAAGTAAATGAAAACTACCTTTAAACAATATTGGCAAACAAATTGCATGTTTTTTTACTTTAAGCGCTTATATCTTTATTAATAAAGCTCTGACCACAAAGAGCCGTATATTTTTGGAAAGGTGTATCTATTTCATATTAGATACTACAAATTTCAAATTTGTCGGCCAAACGGTTTTCAATATTTTTAGCGTAATATAAAAAATCTGGTTTTTCGCGAATATCTTCCAAACGGTTCTTTGAAAATTTTTTTTAGTGAGTTCACCGTGTTCAGCGACTTAAAATTAGTCGGAAAAAGTGGGTCTCAACGTTTATATTTTTTTGCTGTAAACTAATTTGATTTTTTGATTTTGATTTTTGATTTTTTTATTTATTTTTATTTCAAAATTTGAGAAATAAGTGTTATTTTTTTATTTTTATTATTAAAATCAAAAATGAAAATCAAATTGGAATATCTTTTAAATGAAAGATCCCATAGCACGTATCATTCTATATATTTGATCTGCTCTTCAATATATTTCCGATGATGTATAATGAAAGCGAATTATCCCCAACTGGCATCATCGCAAGAGAACATTTAATACCAGATTATATATCTTCACTCTGAAAATTCGCTGTTAGAGAACGTATGTAAACATTTTTCTTAATTAAAAGTTCTCGGATAAAAAACTTGTCTTTCGCAAGCAATTTTTATTTTGGGAAATAGGTCACGCACACTCTACCAGATTTACTTATGGAGTTTTTTGTGCAGCTTACAGTAAAAAAAAAATATTAAAGTGTTCTTGTTCTTCTTTATAAAGCAAACGTGTTTTTTTAATTACTGCGAATACATTTTACCTGTGTATAGAGTATACACACATGTATACACTTTTTAGCTTCCCAAATATTCCATCAATTCACAATATTAATAAAAACCATATGAATCTTGGGGTAGGTACGTTGGTTACATATGCATCATACATATATTAACGGAAAGGTATTGAAAAGCGGATCAAATATATAGAATTATACGTGCTATAGGATCTTCCGTTTAAAAGATATTCCAATTTGATTTTTATTTTTGATTTTTATAATAAATATCAAAAAATAACACTTATTTCTCAATTTTTGAAATACATTTAAATAAAAATCAAAATATAACTATTATTTTTGATTTTTATTGTTTAAATCATTTTTAAGAGTTAAAATTGATTTGTATAATAAAAATTAAAAAATTACTTTTATTTTTTGACTTTTATAATAAAACTTATAATAATTACGATCCCTGTTTTAAACTGCAGGGATTATCAGAGGGTAAAATATAACAAGAAAGGAAGCTAACTGCGGTAACCCGAAGTTTTTATACCCTTGCAGTCTGAAATTGGATCATTGAAAGTCGATTTATTTCTGCATTTTTATAACATTACCTACACATTTTACATTTTACATGTAAAAATATACATTTTTAAATAAATCGACCGATTGCTTTTATGGCAGCTATATGATATAGTTGTCCGATCTTAATGAAATTAAAACCGTCATTCTAAAACCGTAAAAAAACTAAAGATATATCTTGAAATTTATAAAAATACGATGAAAAACAAAGAAATTATAATTATTGTTCTTTTAATTTTTCGATCATTACTAAGGCAGCTATAGGATATAGTGGTCCGATTCCAGACGTTCCGACATATATACTAGCTGCAATAGAAAGAAGACTATCTGCAAATTTTCATTCGGATAGCTCAAAAACTGAGAGCAAACTGAGAGCGTAGCAACGGATAGAAGGACATGGACATGAACGGACATGCATTATCTGCTTTGCAAACTTCTGCACAAAATTATAATACCCTGTAAAGGTATAAAAGGCATCCATAAAAACAGGAATTAGAAATTAACCCAATACTAACGCGGGTAGAAGAGATGTTACATATGGATGTCTTCTCAACAGGGAGAAAGTATTTACTCACGGCTCACAGTGGCGTATTGGACCCCAAAAGTGGCGATCAAATCAGGTGGGCCTATTTTGAATGGAGACTTTTTTTCTGTTAGATACGACTAAACTAGGAGTTGATGAACGAGTACTCATATTTGAATGTAACCATAGTTTGTCTATTTTAAATTTGTAACGAGCCATTTAGTTTTATTATGAATCCCTGGTTTTGTAAAGAATCTCATATTTTGAATGTATCTCTAACCAAATGACAGTTCGAATCAGATGACAACAAGAAGACGTACCAGACGCGTGCGTGTAAAATAAAGTTTTATAATTAGAACGCAAACTCACTTGTATCTAATTACTAAGTAAACAAAAAACATTTTTTTGTTTTTCAGTTCAAGTCTTTTTTTTATTTTTAAATATTTAATAAATTTTCTTAAATTTGTATCTCTAACCAAACGACATTTTGAATCAGCTGTAATAATGAATAATTAAATTAAATAATGGCCTAAAATCTAGGCCTGTGTCTATTGCCTAAAAATATGTAATTTTGGAAAAACATTGCCTAGAATTCAGACCTATTTCTTTGCCTAAAAATATGGCATTTTGGACGAATATTGCCAAAAATTTAGTACAGTTTCTATTACCTAAAAATTTGGCATTTTGCCTAAATTTTAGGCAATAAATGCCTCGACTTCCGTCTTAGGTCAAATGGGCTTAAATAGAATAAGGTATTTGAAGTTTTAGTAAAAGCCAACAAGAGATTGGGGGATAAACTTACGCCTCTGTATCTCGAGGGTGGGGTAGATGCCGATTTTGGGACTACTCTTCTAATTAATGGGAGGGTGGTCCACAAGGACAATATTCGCTAAGGGCCACCTACAAAATTGTTTTCTTGGCTTTATGTTTAAACTCTAACAGCTTGCAAAAGAAGCATCTTACCATCAATTCCAAATCGCAGGCTTAGATAAAAGCTCACACTATCAATGCAGTACAATTATAAAGAAAACAACGTATTAAAAGATTGAATCTCTGAATTTTTGCAGTATCTTACAAGCAAATGAGTTATAGGTAAAATTTAAGTTTAAAATAACTTGGTTGCGCTCTCTCTTGCCAAAATAAATGTTGTAAATCAATTATTCATTGACACTAATTTCCAAAAGGCATTTCTGAAAGAAGGTTTCTCAGGTTAACTTAGAGTGCTGCTTAATGCGGCTAAGATTAAAATACTAGCTACTTAGTAAGAAATCACTGAATTTTGTACAATCAATTTTTAGTTTGTATTGTAGATATTACGAATCGCGCACACCGGCCGGATATCTATATGATATAATATCAATAAATTGCAGCCTATTGGTCAGCTCAGCTCACCGAATTAGCACCCATTGCAGAGACAGGGAAACTAATTCGAGTCAATTTCAACGATCCCTGATGCATGCTCGCCACCGCAACGAAACAAAACCAGCCTGTCCTTACATCACTAGTTAAACCAAAAAAAAGCCCCTGCGCAAATCCTTCCTTACCTGACATGAGGACGTTCATTTTTTTTTTCAAAAGAAGGGGTGTAGTTATCAACGCAACGGCAAACTGCCATAAAAATAAAGCAGTGCACGACGGCGGACGGAACACGAAGGTGACAGAAGGTGGCCATGATCTGTGCGAGCTCGGGTTACGATTAATACACGCCCAAAAATCCGGTCGCATTAAAAATGCATTTACGGCAAATCGACTACTAACAATAGTCACCCGCAAAAAAAAATAAAAGCTCGATGTAGCTTTCAAAGCGACTATGCCCAGAATTACACACAAGAGGAGAAGAAATAAACTTTCCCCCCTCTGGCCCTTCAAGATTAGCACGGCCAAAAATTGATAACTAATGAGAAAATCAGAAATTCTCTAGTCGTGGTTGTGAGACACATCCACCAAACATAAAATTCTTAACATAAAAGGGCCAATACGCTTAAAGATCGTACGCATATATATGTATAAGCATGTAAATATGCTTAACGCAAATAGGTCTGTGAAAAGCCGCCCGCTTCTGGAAAGCCCGACGTAGCTTTCAGTTGCCACAAAGTCCAACCCTCACATAAGTGGAAGACGGAAGAGTAAAAAATGACCTCGAGTAAACTAAACCACTCAAAGAAGCAAATATAATGTCACTAAACATAAAATTCGTAATAGAAAAAATGTTAAAAATAAAGAAACATTTTAATATTGGATTGCGTCAGATGAACCACTTTTTGGGACTCGACGAACCATCTATGTATGTTATCATTCGATTTCACTTAAATTTTTAGAACACGTCCCCATAATTGTAGTTTTCTGATATCTATGGGACATTCCATATCAACTCGGCCACCCCTGTTTTTTTTTCGCTCTGAAAAAAAAAATGCATACCCACATTTTAAAGTGCTCCATGTTCATATAGTGACCCTTAAATATTTTTTCGTTACCATCAATACTTTTCGAGATAATCGTTGTATCAAGCTACAAGCAAAACATCGATAATATCGATTGAAAATTTTTTTATTTTTTGCAGCCCTACTTCTTTCTTCTCTTTCTCTCTCAGTAGTCTTAATATTCTCGTCCTTGTTGAAGTCGATATTTTTTAAAGTTTTTTCCCTTTCTAGCATGTCTCTTTGATCGGCCTGGCCGCTCAGATGCCCTTTGCTTAAATGAAAAGAGACGAAAGCATGATTATAAGGTCGTACGTTGGCGTAAACCTAGACCGCCGACTTTGCTGGAAGGGGCAGACTGATCGAATGGGCGGTTCAACAAGGACAAGGCTTGAAAAAATGGATTGGCTTCTTCGTTCTGGTAGCGGTCCATCCCTTCAGGCCAAGGTGCGACTATTCAAAGCCATTTTCCTTTTGACACTGATCTGGAACACCGCTTGTGACTCTTCGTTAAAAAGGGTTCAAACGTGTATAACGAAGGCCCTGAGTAGTATGGTGGAAGAAAAAAAGCAGCACATATAAAATCACACGTTATTGCACGACACAGGAATACCAACTTTAACAGAGACAAGAGGTAAGAATACATTTCGGGTAGCACTCATCCAGAAACCAACTTCAGAGTCTTGTAAAATTTAAGTAAATAAAACCTAAGATACTTTTTACGGCATTAATCTCGAGCGTTCTACTCTGGAACCGGGTCGGAATCTCTTTCAGCAACCATAACTGATCCCAAATAAATTTCTGGGATGAATCCTGACCAGTTTTTCAAACTACTTACTCTCCGTCATCCGTTTCAAACCAAACCTATTCTTATAGCATGCCCAAATCAAACCTAATCTCCAGTCCTAGCTTAAACGAAAGCTCCCTTCTTTTGGATCTTCAACGTGTCAAGCCGGCTTATTCGCCAGGTCCCGACGGAATACCAGGCTGTGTGCTTAGGTATTGTGCCGAGTCCCTGTGCAGTCCCCTTCTAAAATTGTTTACCTTATCCTTAGAAACTTCCCAATTTCCCCTTATTTGGAAGGAATCATTCGTGATTCCTCTCCACAAAAAAGGAAGCATAGAGCATATAGAGAAATCTCTAAGTTGCCAGCCATCCGAAAACTTCTCGAAAACGTAATTACTCCCCATTTGCAGCACCTGTGTAGATCAGTAATTTCTCCATGCCAACATGGATTTATTAAACGAAGATCAACGACTATTAACCTTCTGGAGCTCACTTCTTTCATTATAAGGTGCTTTCCACAAAATTTGCAGACAGATGTGATCTAT
>VNJW01000931.1:0-23383 GCA_008042615.1 Drosophila auraria | reverse complement strand
AAAATTTATTGTGCAAAAAAAAGTGTTTTTAAAAAAGTGCTAAAAAACATTATAATAATTACTTCAACCTTAAATCAAGTTCAGCAACTAAATTAAGAAAGGTAAGTGAGTATTTAAAAAAAAATCCCGCATGAATATATTATGTGGTTTGTTTGCAATAATTTTGTAAATGTCGTGTTGCGTATATGCAACATTGGTCATTTGTGGTAATTTTTGAAAAATAAAATTTTTTTTTGTATCCAGATTCTAAAATGCGTCCAAAGGGTCTGACTCAAGCTGAAAATCAACCACCGCTCAAATAAATGGTACATTCGCATAGTAAACTGGTGCATAAATTCAAGTGTAGTAAACAGTTGGTTGTTGTACCGTAGAGACATAACACATACAGACGGCGAATTGAAGCATATGCCGCTAATAAATTTTCAATTGGATGTTGCTTCCGAGCTTTTGAACGCAAGCCAAACTAAAATTGTCGCCAAAAAGAGAGGTCGTCCATCATCACTCCTTTTGACAATGAATTCATCTCCATCATCACCAGCTCCATTATCGCCAGCTCCATCATCACCAGCTCCGTCATCACCAGCTCTTTCTTCGGGCTCTGAATCAAACCCAAGTAACAGAGCTTATGTTGCAGACCCAGCAAAATCCCTTCGACTTGATGGTAATAATCATTGGCCGGAATGGGGAACAAGAGGAAGATGTAGAGTGTGCAGCACTGGATTTCCAAGCTGTAAATGCAGCAAATGCAATGTGCACTTGTGCTCCAATCCCCAAAAGAATTGTTTTGTTTCCTATCATACATAAATATAAATAAACGGCATTTGAAAAAAAATCAATTTGACTTTAAATATATTCCACAAATGCCCAATGTTGCATATACGCAACATCCTGTAGCTCTTGAACCAGGACATTGAAATTTTCGTCAGTTGGTATTGAGGTCAACTCTAGCTTATATGTCTACTCAAAAAATTTTTAGGCTCGCCTATTTTATTTCGGGCATGAGAGGGTTAGGAAATTTAATAGAAATTAAATGACAAGCAAGGAAGCTGGCTTCGGAAGACCGAAGCGTACATACCCTTGCAGTTTGCTTATTTAGAAGCCAAAATTGCATAGATTTCAATATGGATAGCTTTTCTCTGCTAGTTTTTATTTGATTAATAAATCTGCATATTGAGTTTAGAATTTAAACAAATATTTTTAATATTTTTTTTTAATTTTCAACAATTTTAATGATGTAAGAAGACCTCAAATTCGCGCATTTTTTGACTACGAAAATAATTTCGAACTTTATTAAATAAACAATAAAGCTTTTTTCTAAATTAAATCAGAAAAAAGATGAAAACTTGAACGGTTTAGTATAATGGATTAGTTTAGTATATTTCAGCAAAAGCACGTCGGTATATTCAAATGGCCACGGTCACACTTCGGAGCGATATGCAAAATAAAAACAATAAATAAAAACATTGGACAAAAACAAGTCGTTTCGCTTGCACACGTTGCAGTTTTATTGGCATAGGTCGAGTGAAAGCCAAGCACCCTAATTATCCCGATCCATTTGCTATGTTCAGGGCCAGATCACTCCTCCCCTGGATACGAAGCACACTGAACACGACACAAAAACTTCAGGCGGATACGTCAAAATTAGTCGGACGGCGGCTGGAATTCCCAGAGCGTAGTTACCCAAGCCTTAGCGGGTAAGTTTGCGGATCTCTATAGTTCCGTAAGATGTACTGACGATGTATCTTTGAGGAGCAGTCAGGATTTCAGAGGCATGGCCACCGGAGGAAAAGCTTCCAAGGAGCAGCCTCCTAAGCAAGGCAATCGATTAGTCTCCTCCAAGTCGCCGTATCTACTGCAGCATGCCTATAATCCTGTGGATTGGTGAGTAACTTTCTTTTAAGAAATACTATTTGAGTTATGCAACAACATTAGGAATGAATGTGAATTTAAACATATTTTAATTATACTATGAAACCATGCTAGGTATCCCTGGAGCGAGGAAGCCTTCGAGAAGGCCCGAAGTGAGAACAAGCTGATCTTTCTCTCCGTGGGCTACTCCACCTGCCACTGGTGCCATGTGATGGAGCACGAGTCCTTTGAGAACCCCGAAACGGCAGCCATCATGAACAAGCACTTTGTGAACATCAAGGTGGATCGGGAGGAGCGTCCGGACATCGACAAGGTCTACATGCAGTTCCTGCTGATGTCCAAGGGCAGTGGGGGCTGGCCCATGAGCGTGTGGCTAACCCCAGACTTGGCTCCCTTGGTGGCGGGGACTTACTTCCCGCCGACATCGCGCTATGGAATGCCCTCCTTCGGCGCTGTGCTGGAATCCATTGCTAAGAAGTGGCAAACTGATAAGGAATCCCTAAAGCACGCGGGTTCCACCTTGCTCTCGGCTCTGCAGAAGAACCAGGATGCCTCGGCTGTGGCCGAAGCGGCCTTTGAGCCGGGAAGTGCTGAAGCCAAGTTGTCGGAAGCCCTCAACGTGCACAAGCAGAGGTTTGACCAGATCAATGGAGGATTCGGCTCCGAGCCCAAGTTCCCGGAGGTGCCACGTCTCAACTTTCTGTTCCACGGTTATCTTGTTACCAAGGATGTGGACGTGCTGGACATGGTGCTGCAGACACTGGATCACATTGGTCGGGGTGGCATCAATGACCATATTTTCGGGGGCTTTGCTCGCTACGCAACCACCAAGGACTGGCACAACGTTCACTTCGAGAAGATGCTCTACGACCAGGGTCAGCTGATGGCAGCCTACGCGAATGCCTATAAGCTGACCAGGAGTGGCACCTTCCTGGGCTATGCGGACAAGATCTACAAGTATTTGGTTAAGGACCTCAGGCATCCCTTGGGCGGCTTCTATGCCGGTGAGGATGCGGATTCGTTGCCCACTCACAAGGATACTGTGAAAGTAGAGGGAGCCTTCTATGCCTGGACGTGGGAAGAGATTCAAGCTGCCTTCAAGGAACAGGCGCAGCGGTTTGGGGATACCTCACCTGAGAGGGCTTTTGAGATTTATGCCTACCATTATGGCCTGAAGCCGAAGGGGAATGTGCCCACCTACAGCGATCCCCATGGTCACCTTACTGGCAAGAACATACTCATCGTGCGAGGATCCGACGAGGAGACCTGCTCTAACTTCAACCTGGAGGCGGAGCAACTGGACAAGCTGCTGGAAGCAGCAAATGACATCTTGCACTTGTTGAGAGATCAGCGACCGCGTCCGCATCTGGACACCAAGATTATATGCGCTTGGAATGGCCTGGTGCTTTCGGGTCTCTCCAAGCTGGCCAATTGCGGCACAGCCAAGCGGGAACAGTACATGCAAACGGCGAAGGAACTTGTGGACTTCTTGCGCAAGGAGATGTATGATCCGGAACGAAAGCAACTCATCCGTTCTAGCTACGGCGTCGCCGTAGGGGATGCTAGCCTGGAGAAGAATGAGTGAGTTGTGTTATTCTTTAATTTCAAAACAATACGAACCCTTTTGCCTTTTTTAGATCCCAGATAGATGGCTTCTTGGACGACTATGCCTTTCTCATCAAGGGTCTGCTGGATTATTACAAGGCTTCATTGGACCTCAGCGCGTTGCGTTGGGCCAAGGAGCTGCAGGAGACACAGGATCAACTATTCTGGGACGAGCGAAACGGAGCCTATTTCTTTTCGCAGCAAAATGCGCCCAATGTGATTGTACGGCTAAAGGAAGGTAATTGAAACAGAATCAGTATTTAAGGATGCATCCGCTGATTTCTTACTCCATTTTTAAGATCACGATGGAGCCGAGCCCTGTGGCAACAGTGTCTCCGCCCGCAATCTCACCCTGCTGTCTCACTATTACGACGAGGAGGCCTATCTGCAGCGGGCTGGAAAGCTGCTGAACTTCTTTGCTGACGTCTCGCCATTTGGGCATGCTCTGCCGGAGATGCTGTCGGCCCTGCTGCTGCACGAAAACGGACTTGACCTGGTGGCCGTGGTGGGACCAGATTCCCCGGACACAGAACGCTTCGTGGAGATTTGCCGCAAGTTCTACATTCCGGGCATGATCATCCTGCACGTGGATCCCCTGCATCCGGACGAGGCCTGCAACCAGCGGGTGCAAAACAAATTTAAGATGGTCAATGGAAAGACAACGGTTTACATTTGCCACGACCGTGTCTGCCGCATGCCAGTTACCGATCCCGCTCAGCTGGAGGAGAACCTAATGGCAAACTTCTTCACAGAGCGTGTGTAAGCTCCGGAGATTACTCGAATTAGGCTTAAGGCATTCTAAAAGTTATTAACAATGTTATTGTTTGGGCTTCCAAAGCGTAAGTCAGTTCTCGGAACTTAGTTGTAAGTAGACGATAATAAAGACAGCAGGATTTGAACCCCAAACCACTTCAGTTACTGCATTTTATCTTCAGCAGAAATGGTAAGAAAACAACTTTCAATTAATCTCTCTTCTCGAATACAACACGTTTTTGTGCATTTATTGGAATCGTTCTGTATGTGGAGCAAACAACCATTCGGTGGCCGGCTGCACCTGCTCCGCCCCAGAGGCGTAGGCGTAAAACTAAGCTCTAAACTAAATGCGTGCCCTGCGCTGCGTCCGCGATCCGATCGAATGGGGTCTAGGATCACGGAAGCGACGGCAATCGGCGTAGAAGGAAACTAAACGTATGGAGAGAACAGCTCGGTAATCGGTAATCATAATCGTAATAATAGTAGTTTGTAGCAATTAAAATAATTTAGTTGAAATTCACATTCATCACATTGGTTGGCCGACCATCTGCCATACATCGTCCTCAACTGTTGCTGGCGCCGTCGCCTCCGCCTCTCAGGTGTCCGCATCGTTGAAGCTCATTGCCGCCTCGAAGCTGTCCACTATGGTCTCCATCCGTTCATGGTGCTCGAAGCGCGCGAATTTCCGGGCAAACTTTCGGCCCGATCGCGTGGTGCTAAACCTGCGCGAGTAGCGGGCCCGCCGAAAGAAGCGGAATCGCGTGTCCTCCTCCTCCTCGTCGTATTCCGGCGCCGATACCGAATCCTCATCTGTTTCGCGCAGAAACTCCTTGGGGTCGCGGTGGATCTTGAAGATCTTGGTGGCCGTTGCCCCATTTAGCTTCGATATGGTGCGCGACGCATTGAGGATTCCACGCTCCGCCAGCTGGGTGCCGGTGCCGGAAATGGAGTTGCTGCGGTTCTTAATCGCCGTCAGCCGGTTTGTGATCGACACCACGTTGAAGAGCTTGGACAGCTCAGAGTCGACGCAGCGCGATTCGCGACGCAGGTTCTTGCCATTCTTCACGTAGATGAAGTGGTTCAGTGGGCTCTCCAGGGGGTGGCTGCTGGCGGAGCAGGTGGGCGAGATGGAGACGGATACAGAGGAGCTGCAGTTCCCGTTGCTATTGCTGTTGCTATTGCTGCCGCTCGTCAGCAGCGTGGGCGTGGAGGGCGGCGCTGGCGGTGGCACATGGGGCATTGTATAGCAGCGCTGGCGGCCCGCCGGAGCCCCACTGGCCCCTCCGCCCGCTGGCCCCTCGTACAGGTTGGTCACGTTGTAGCGGCTCAATCGGCACAGCGACGTCGACTCCGGCTCGAGGTCCGCCTCCGGGTCGTGGCTGGTGGGCATGTCCATGGCCTGCGCCATTTCGTATGCGAATACCAGTGCGGTTGTGTGCGTGTTTTTGGCCAGGTTTTTCGAGTCGAGTGGGTGGAGTGGTGGCGACGGGGCGGCGGGGCGAAAAGAAAGGGCGTTGTAGCGGCCATCAGACAATACGAAAAGGGCCGGGAATGTAGTTTTCCCACTCACCTGCAGAAGGCCCTCGACCTCCATGTACTGGCTGTCGGTGAGACGGTGTGTTTTGTGCATCAGTTGTTGATATCAGGTATATTGATTAGGAAATATTATTATTTTGCGCCAGTGTGACCAGATAGACCGAACTAAAACCACGTCAAAATGGGTCTAGAGCCAAATTGAAAAAAAAGTCCGTAACTGAAAAACAATGCCAAGATATATGTGATTTAATGTTTTAGCTTCCGCAGAGTGTTGTTTTTTTATTTCTATAGCAACAAATGATTTAGTTCTGGTTAGACAAAGCACGTAAATAAAAAGAAAACCTCCTTTTGTAATATTTGGCCTTAATAAAATACTAAACTTTTGAGGTAATCCTTAGTCTGGCTACACTTCCATTTCCGCCGCATTGTGGTTCCGTCTATCGATAACGTGTTTATTTATGTTTTGTTGTTGTGGTGTTATGGTATTTTTATTTACCCATTGGCTCTTTACTCTGGGTATATTGGGCTATTGATGAATTTTAACATTTTTGTCATAATGACATATCGGCATGCAGAAATGTTAAATTGCTTATTAAATTATTAAATTTAATAATTAAACAAAATAGTAAATTATCAAAGTTGTGCTAATTTTGGGTTTGATGCTTTCAGATTTCAGTCTGTTTCATGTTTTTCGTAGCCTCTTGTGCTTCGCCTTCGATTTTGTGGGATGTCTTAGCTGCCTAGGCGACGTGGTTCTTGTCCTGCTGATTGTGTCGCTCGCGACCCTTCTCAGAGGTGGAACCCGGTGGGGTAGGTGTACGTTTGCTGTTGAAGCGGATGGGGCGTCGGGAATATGGGGTCTTCTTTGATTTGCCCGTCAGGAAGACGGGCAAGCTCGGACATATCCTTGAAAGTGCCATTGCTCTGGCGGGCAAAGTGCTTCCGGACCTTGATTTTCAGCCGGCTGTTGGCAAGACCCAGCTTCTTCTCCTCGTCTGGGCGATTTTTGGGCAGCTTGGCCAGCAGGATGCGTTTCTGGCTGAGATTCTTCTCGAAGAACTTGGTGGCCATTAGTCTATTCAGCTTCAATTTGATTCGCAATGGATTATGGACTCCAGGGTCCGCCAGTTTGGAATCGGACATGGAATTCTTGCGGTCTGTGATCGATACCAGGTTGAAGCACTTGGACAGCTCCGAGTCGATACAGCGCGGTTCACGATGTAGTTTCTCGTCGTTCGGTGGTGTCTCCACGGAAAAGCTGGGGTTCCCCTTGATATTGCTACCGCTCTCCAGCAGCGCGGGAGTGAAGGGCGGCGCTGTGGGTGGCAGATGGACCTCGTCTTCCATGTTCTGGCTGTCAGTGGGAAAGATTTCGTGATTTGCGATTTGGTCTATTAGTTTCTGCTATCAGGATTTGACAAGGAAAAAATTTTCCTTTGCGTCGGTGTGACCAGCTAATCGAGTTAAGAACAAGAAAGAAGACTAACGTCAAATTATACAAAACAAAAATATATACATATATATCCGTTACTAATTAAAGTTTAATTCTCTGTAAATGAAAAGCAAATATAATACCTTTGACTTTGACTGATTAAAAGAAAAGTAGTTCAAAATGTAAATGCTTTTTAATAATAATAACATGCCTATATTGAATATTTTTATTATTTTTTCCTGAGTAGGGAAAATCTGAAAAGGAAAATAGCTGAAAACAAAAGTCCCCATTTCCCACCCAAAAGTAAAGATTTGCATAGTTTTGTTGTTTGGTGGTTTCTGAGTTTAATATTTTCTGGGTTCAGTCTTTCTTGTTGTATTTTTTTCATGTTTTACCGCAGCCTCTTGCGGTCATTCATAGGCCCCCACAGTTGGTTTCGGGTTGTGAGGAGAGCGGGCGAAGCTCGTGATGTGTCTGTGGCCGAGTCTCCAGTTGAGGGCGCACTTCACGAGCCTGGTCACCATGGTTCCGGAGTGAAGTTCCCGGGTCGGATGGCTGAACGCGCCTATTTCATCTGCGCAAGAAGGCCGGTTTGCATGAGGGGGGCGGAGAGAGTCAATGCTGGTTGGAGGGGCGCGGCGGTGACGAGTCCCAGCCCCGGTGGTGGTCACGCGGTGGGCGTGACGTGGTGATTGCTGGCGTGCCTAACGCTTGTCGTGGGATCGCAGGGGTGAAATGATGAACAGCCCTACACCCGTGATCCCGAGTGGACAATTTTGACGTGCCAACGGCACGGATGGCGTATCTGGAGCCATCGTAGTGCCGTGTGTGCCAAGATATTTTGACTTTTGGTCAAAATTGGATTGTTTGGTTTTGTAAATTTCCGAAGAAATTTAAGTTTTTGCCCGATTCACGCCCACTGTAGCTCCACTCGCACCAGAGACACCGCGCGAGGCAGCGACTCCTGGCACCGGAAGGGGCCGAAGCTCCAAGCGGTAGCCGGGGATCACCACCCCGCGAGGCTCTCGATGTCACGTACAAAAGGATCTAAGCGGCCGATCGGCGGACGGGGGGTTTTTGCCACCTTCACAGAGGACCAGAATCAGGCGGAAAATGCAACGAAAACGGTCACCGAAGCAGGGATCCCTACACTGTTGTTTATATAGTGATCACTCCTCCTGGCATCCAATCGCTGATCTTCCGCTGAACGGCACTGGGTGGAGGCTGCGGTTGTGAGAATGAGCAGAGCAAGGGGGCGACTGAAGATCAAGCAGCATCCATTCGGGGACTCAATCGGAGATCGCGAAATCCGCAGGCCGAGTGCGATTTAGTCACCCGAAGCTTTCGCCTCGAGCAACAAACCTCACCTTTGAGCCCACAAATTTCGATTTCAGAGATTGAGTGCCCCGCACTTCTGGACGAAATGCCTGATCCTCAGCCGCCCCCCGCCTGACATTCTCGGTTGCACGTTGCTAGTTTCAAGATCAAATGATTCAGTTTCAATATATGCAATTAGGATAATTGCGGACGGAGAGTTGGCGTTCCTTGCCAAGTCAGCCGCAGGGCGGCGTGGCGATGTGTGAAGATGGAGCCGTTCCCACTGTAGGTAGGTAGGTAGTGGTGGAAACTGCGTGGTTTTGTGGGTGGCAGAAGCTAGTCGAGGCTTACCGGCACGCCAGTTGCCAGTGAGTGTGGAGAGGGTGCAGTTGCAGGCGTGAAGTTCCAGGTGTGGCAGCTGCTGGTGTGGCTGCCGAAGATGTTGGTGCGGAAAGGGTTGCTGCTCCCGCTCTCTCCGGATGGTGGGCTCTCGCTGGCGTTGATCGGCCAGTGTGGCGACGAAAAGTTCTAGGGTGATGACGACGAAGAGAAGGCCACAACTCTTCTCTCCGCTATTGGGGGGTGTGTGGCCCATTTAATCGTCGTGGTTCTCCTCCTGGTTCTTGCGCTTGCGGCAGTTCTCGAAGGTGTGACCCCGGAAGTTGCAGTAGGTGCAGCGGGTGGTGCGTCGGGAGCCGCGGGCGTTCTTTGCGTGGCCCGCCAGCTCCTCATTCTCCTGGTTGTTGTGCTCGATGATCCTGCCCTGCTCGAGCAGATCCTTGAAGGTGGTGACGCTGGTGCGCGGAATGTGCTTGCGGTACTTGATGTTCAGCAGACCGTAGGCCAGGTCCAGCTCCGTCTCCTCGTCGTGACGGCCGTTGGGCAGCTGGGCCAGCAGGGCGCGCTTGTGCACCACAAAGGTGTCGATGGGGTCAAAGTCCTCCTGCTTCTTCTCGAAGAACTCCATGTAGACCTGGTAGGCGGGCTTGGTGGGCGAAAAGTGCTCCCGGATGAGGGCGATGGCGTCGTTCCAGGTGGTGGCCTCCTTGCGGACGCCCTGCCACCAGGTGGAGGCCAGGCCGTAGAAGAGCAGCGAGAGCCCCTTGAGGGCGTTCTCGTCGCTGATGTTCTCCAGCTCCTTGTAGGTCACAATATTGGTGATGAACTCCTCCACCTCGTCGTAGCTGCGGGTTCCGCCGAAGCGGTGTGCGCACGCCGAGAAGCTGCCCTTGGTCTTCGAGTTGGAGCCATCGGCTCCTCCGGCGGCGGCTGCAGTTCCGGCAGCGCTCACGGCGGATACCCGAACAGCCTCGATCAGCTCGCGGAGCTGCTCGTTGGTCATCTGAATAGTCTGGGCCATGGCTGCTGTGTGTGTGTGTCTTTGAGGTTGGAGTGGACTAAGTGGGCGGGTTACACGTGTTGTATTTTGAGTTTGCTGAGTTGCGTCTGCGGCGGGCAAAGCCTTTGTAGCGAATGCGGCCGGTTGTCGTGAACTGAGGAGCTCTCCTCAGTTGGGGGCCTTTTATACCCGGCCGTTGTGAAATCCAAGTTCGAAAAAGCTTGGAGAGCGGGGAGCGCCAAGCCGGGGAGAGGAGGAGCCAAAGAGAGTGCGTTCCCTGTGGTTTTTGTTGTTCCGGCCGGTGAATCATCGCGGGGCAATAATAATAATACAGCTTCAAAAGCCGGTAACTAGCCCAAAATAAAACTGATAAACATTTACTGATAATGAAGGTGTTTCAATCGGTTTCTTGCACAAATTTTTATAAAACAAATTGACATTAAATAGTTTTTTAACCAATTGCTTGCAGTTTCCGTTTTGTTTTACACAATTAATTGCAATCCTATGCGAAATTACATTGACCAGGGCTGATTAATAGTTCATTTAGACTCGGGATTAATATACATATGAGCAAACTTTGGGAATTAATTATAGAGGCAGAAATGCTATTTGCGTTGATTTATTTATTTTTACTTCAATTAGCTTAACTATTATCTATTTTTTTTAACAAAGAATATAATCGTAATAACAATTAAGCAGTAAATAAATAGTAAAAGGAATTATAGTCAATGAAACAATTATAATAATAAATATATAAACTGTTTAGCCGTTAAATATTACGAGGAATGGCTAAATCTAAATCAATAATGTAAGCCATTTTACACGCTTATAAGCCAGGTTTTGCCCTATTGCATCAGAGTAATTTCAAGAATTTGTTAAATGCTTCTGAATAGCATTGTGCTGTGCCAAGTCCACGTACATATGTATATATTTTCAATTAATTTTTTCTTTATTGCCCATCCTGACGTCATTTGTGTTTATGTGCTCAAAATGTATACACTTAATATGGCATGATAAACCAATAGTGATGACCTAATAAAACTGGTTTTAAGGGAAACTAAAACGTATATTCCTAAAAGAAATAATCTCCTTAAATTCAATCAATTAAACCAATGACACGTTTTCAACTTCCTGATAAATATATATTTATTTTAAAGGCCACGTATTATCAGTGCACTATATCTGATGGTAAAATTCGTGTAAATTCCACATAAAGATAGGAGGGTGAACCCCCCAGAGAGGTGGGGACAGAGCATGAGAACATGCTCACCCACAATTAAACTAAAACACTGAGAGGGAGTCGGCTCTCTTTTTTTCGAAATTCGAAAAAAGCTTTCAGGCAGAGAGTGAGAGTTGTTTTCGCGATTAATTTCACAAGCGAGCAAAAACGCTGAGCGGGCAAAATTTGTCGCCACAGTTGCTCCCCTGCTGTCGAAAGATTGGGGCTTGAATTTCTGTAAGTTGCGGGTCCATTTCCGGCCTTTGTTTACTTTTCGGGGAATCAAAGACCAAGACGAAACCCAAACAAGATGACGCAGATGTCCGACGAACAGTTTCGCGTTCTGCTAGAAACCATCAAGGCGCTGGCACCGATCAAAGATGAGGAGCCGCTCTCCAAGGGGAGTTTCAGCAATTGTCCGGTGCGATTCAGTGGCCAGCGGGATCACGACGCCGTTGACGAGTTCATCCACGCGGTGGAGACCTACAAGGAGGTGGAAGGTATCAGCGACAAGGATGCCCTGAAAGGACTGCCCCTGCTGTTCAACAACATCGCCGTGATCTGGTGGAAGGGTGTGAGGCGGGATGCCAAGACCTGGCCTGAGGCCCTTCAACTGCTCCGCGATCACTTTTCGCCCACCAAGCCCTCGTACCAGCTCTACATGGAGATCTTTGAGACAAAGCAGGGAACCACCGAGGCGCTCGACACCTTCGTATGCAAGCAGCGAGCCCTGCTGGCCAAGCTGCCGGAGGGCAGGCACGACGAGGAGACAGAGCTGGACTTCATATACGGCCTTATGCAGCCCAAGTACCGGGAGAGCATACCGCGGCACGAAATCAAGACTTTCCGGGAGCTCCTCGATCGGGGACGGGCCATGGAGCGGACCAAGCACTGAAATTAGAATTAGAAAACTTAGTTGTAAATAAAATATAATAAAATAGTAGCAAAGGGAGATTTGTCTTCTAAATAGTTTATTTTTCGATCGAAAATTATAGAGCGCCCCTCTTATAATCAGCGAATTTCTTGAAAGATATACAAAACTTTCCATTTAGGTACTTGAGATTGCTTTTAGTGTTATTGCCTTTCGATCAGGGGACTTGAGCTCTTGATATTATTTATAGCTCAGCTTTTAGTTATTCTTTGTTTTCTTTGCCTCATAATTTCATAAGAACGACGGGATGTTAATTATTTTTCTAATTGTCCTAGATTTTAAGAAATTTCCGCAACTCTTTGGATGTCTCTAAATTTGTAAAGCTTTAAATCCATGTTATTCTCTCGTGTCCTTCTTCAAAATGTATTTTTTCTTTTCTAGCCAATTCTTAGAATTCTTTGAATTTAAAATTTAGCTTTATCTTCATCAAATTGGAGCATTTTCTTTTAAAAATATATTTAAAAAAATAATAATAAAATAACGGTATTAAAAATGGTATAATTTCGGTATATTCGCAAAAACTAAAAATGCTATATCCAGTATATTTTCCCAGGCCGGAAGGTATTGCCTTCCTTAAATTCCGCGGTCACACTGGCTCTATTCTGCGTGAGTGCTGCATTTTCAGTAATATCGGGGAAATAACGTGGAATTGTGCGTTTTTGCGCCCGCTGTAGGGGAATTTTTCGCCGGCAGGGTCAACTTAATCGCATAGAGCGCCATTTCCGCCACCGAAGATGCTACAACGCTCGCCTCTTCCGTATTTTCAGGTGTCAGGCCACTGCTGGCGTCTCTGGTTCTTGCTTTTGCGGGGCTCTAATGCGATCTGAC
Organism: Drosophila auraria; assembly: GCA_008042615.1. Classification (NCBI taxonomy): domain Eukaryota; kingdom Metazoa; phylum Arthropoda; class Insecta; order Diptera; family Drosophilidae; genus Drosophila; species Drosophila auraria. The sequence goes on along the minus strand of VNJW01000931.1, from coordinate 10,554 downwards.
GGCGACCGTGGAACTGCTACTGGTACTGCTGAGACGGGCACTGCTGAGCGCCGCTGAGCTGAGGAGGACACGATGACCACCAGCAGCGAAGATGTGCTGCTCCAGATGGGCGAGGTGCGGTACAAGAAGGGCGACGGCACCCTCTACGTGATGAACGAGCGGCTGGCCTGGATGGCCGAGCATCGGGACACGGTGACGGTCTCCCACCGCTATGCAGACATCAAGAGTGGGTGTTGCTCTGTCCTCGTGCTGTCGAGATAAAGTAACGTCTCTCTTCCTGCAGCCCAAAAGATCTCTCCGGAGGGCAAGCCGAAGGTGCAGCTTCAGGTGGTGCTGCATGACGGCAACACCTCAACCTTCCACTTTGTGAACCGCCAGGGACAGCCTGCCATGCTTGCCGACCGTGACAAGGTCAAGGAGTTGCTGCAGCAGCTGCTGCCGAACTTTAAGCGCAAGGTGGACAAGGACCTGGAGGACAAGAACCGCATCCTCGTGGAGAACCCCAACCTGTTGCAGATGTACAAGGACCTCGTGATCACCAAAGTGCTCACCAGCGACGAGTTCTGGGCCACACACGCCAAGGACCACGCTCTCAAGAAGATGGGCAAGTCCCAGGAGATCGGTCTGCATTAAATCAACTCTACTTTTGCCATTTCTCACCTATTCTCTGTCCAACTGCAGGTGTTTCCGGCGCCTTTCTGGCCGACATCAAGCCGCAAACGGACGGCTGCAACGGCCTTAAGTACAACCTCACAGCCGACGTGATCCACTGCATTTTCAAGACCTATCCCGCCGTCAAGCGCAAGCACATGGAGAATGTGCCCGCCAAGATGCCCGAGTCGGAGTTTTGGACCAAGTTTTTCCAGTCGCACTACTTCCACCGCGATCGTCTCACCGCTGGCACCAAGGATATATTCACTGAGTGTGGCAAGATCGACGATCAGGCCTTGAAGGCGGCTGTGCAGCAGGGAGCCGGTGATCCCCTGCTGGACCTCAAGAAGTTCGAGGATGTTCCTTTGGAGGAGGGCTTCGGGAGCGTGGCCGGCGACCGCAACGTCGTGAACAGCGGCAACATTGTGCACCAGAACATGATCAAGCGGTTCAACCAGCATTCCATCATGGTGCTCAAGACCTGTGCCAATGTGAATGCTCCGCCCGCCATGGCCAACGGCACTAACAGTGCCAACGGCCCGGTTTCCCACTCCGCCTACACCAACGGCCTTAATGGCAAGGCCACGGCGACGGAAACGGCTTCTGTCTCGAAGCGATCCACTGATCAGGTGGACAAGGACGAGCCGCAGAGCAAGAAGCAACGACTGATCGACAAGATCCACTACGAGGATCTCGGAGATCCCTCCATGGAGGTGGATGGCGAAGACGCTGCCGGAGACAAGGCCAACAATTCCAAACATTTCGAGCTGTCTAAGGTGGAGCGCTACCTCAATGGTCCCACCCAACACAGTATGTACGAAAACCACCACGACTCGCAGAGCCTGGAGGAAGTGCAGTACAAGCTGGTGCGCAACTCGGAGAACTGGCTCAATCGCAACGTCCAACGGACTTTTATCTGTTCCAAGGCGGCTGTCAATGCCCTGGGCGAGCTGAGTCCAGGCGGTTCGATGATGCGTGGCTTTCAGGAGCAGTCTGCAGGACGTAAGAAGCTTTATATTAAGAGACTCACCATTTACTCACCATTTCCTTTTCTAGAGCTGGTCCCTAGTGACTTCCAGCGTGAGTTGCGCCACCTGTATCTGTCGCTGTCCGAACTGCTGAAGCACTTCTGGAGCTGCTTTCCACCTACTACCGATGAGCTGGAGGCGAAGTTGCAGCGCATGCACGAGACCCTGCAGCGCTTTAAAATGGCCAAACTGGTGCCCTTTGAAGTAGGTCGAACTACAACCAATTCCTTGAATTAAATACTAAATAGCCCTGCCTTCTAGAATCGCGCCATGCACGAGCTCTCGCCGCTGCGCTCCTCGCTGACCCAGCACATGAACCAGCTGCTCCGCACCGCCAACAGCAAGTATGTTACTTGGAAGGAGCGTAAGCTGCGCAACGCCAGGTAGCAAACGCTAAACGGAGGCGACCTCGAGCGTCTGCCACACACCTCAAGAACCATAATTATAGACTAGGGGTAACTTCTAAGCGTATGCGGAACGCATTGGAATAAAACATTATTTGCAAATTCGTAGAATTCGGCTTTCTATTTTGGAAGAATTCGCTGTTTAGAGCCGCCGTGACTGCGGTTATTTTGGGACTGCGGTTAAGCTCGTTGCTAACTCGTGCCTTTGAATTAACACGGCTGTGAATTCTATAAAAGATGTAGTCTTGGGCGCTAGGCGCTTCAGTTGGTTCTAACTGCTTGGGAGAGGTGTAAAAGACTTTTGTAAAAGATGGACACTCAGATAGTTCTGGTTCTAGCTTTCCTCAAGATGTCCTTTGTGGGCTCCAGTTTGATATACACAACTAACTCTGAATTCGGTGTAAATATGTGACTAAATATTATTTCTTTGACAATTTACCGAGCTCCTTTAATGCAGATATTCATGGCCATATCCGTGCCTATAAGTCTGAAGAATCGCAATGTCTTTCTTTCGTACAATTACGAATTTAATTACTATCAACCCGAGCACATATACAAGTATCCTCCGATTTTGGTGAGTTATTTAGGAATTATTCAAGCTATCAGCTTTTAAATTTTTAAATCCTTAAGATGGGCGATAATTGGGAGGATACTTACTTGACCTACAACACGACTGGTGCTGTAGATGCCTTGGGGGATTCTTCTAGCTCAAGAAAATTAAGACCTAGTCGCTCCTTACCAGCCATGAGTCGAACCAATTTCTATATAATGCTCAAGGATAAATTGGAGAGGTAAGAAATAACGCTTCAAACTTAGTTAAATGAACAACTTAAAAACTAAACCCTTTCAGATCCGGCTTTCCTGGTGAGCCCTGCCTGCTTCGCTTGATTTGTGACACAAATGCCTCCACTCTTGGCCAAGTCAATGGACTCTTGGGCAGCCTAGTGCACATCATATTCTCGTAAGTGGCCAGAGCTTTACACAAGCTGCTAATCATACCACGAAAGCTCAGACACTCCGAAAGGCGCTAACTAATAAAAGCGAAAGATATTTTTAGCACAGCCTAACAGGGGTTTCCTCTTGCAGACCCAGCAGCTCCAGTGACGAGAACCTGGCCAGCGATTACTACCAGGCCGAATGGGATGGCCAGCGGCATGGCGACTGCTCGTCGTACGCCAGCCAATGCGAGGAGAATGTTTTGGACCTGATTTCAAGGCCGTTATACGAGGTTTTGCGGGAAGCTACAGACAGACAAAATGGTAGAACAATATAAGATTAGGCGCTTACAGTTTGAACTGCATTAAACCAATTCATTGGCGACCCAGATCCCAGTTTTTGGTTTTAATTAACAGCTTCGTGGGCACGCACCTTTCTTGCCTGCTCTCGGCCAGAGTGCCCCGCCAGTTGGTTTCGAAACGCTGTTCATCGAGCATCGGAAATAAGTTACTATTAAGATATTGGATACCTCTGCGATGTACAGACCGTTGAACTTTAGCCCTTGGCTTTGTCTATGTGCCATTGTAGTAAACTGGAAGCTAGTCCACTCTGCTCTGCTGTTCACCACCAACTCTGAGTATGGGGTACTGAGAATTCAAGCGTTTGAGAGCTGTGTTTGGTATTTGTAAAATGGTTTCGGCTTTCTAGATCTTCATGGCCATCTCGGTGCCCATTGGCTTGCCGCATCGCAATGTGTTCCTGTCTTACAACTACGAGTTCAATTACTATCAGCCGGAGCACGTGTACAAGTATCCGCCGATTTTGGTGAGTCTGCCGGAGTGGGGTTTGTGTCCTGAGTCTTTTGTTTGAGCGAGAGTTTTCCACTTCCTAGATGGGACAGGACTTCGAGGACAGCTATCTTACGTATCCCACCACGGGACGTGACTCCAAAGGCAGGCATTGTCAGAACTGCACAGACTGGAAATTGGAGGGAAATGGCACTTCTTCTACGAAGACTTCAGAAGTGGCAGCATCGCGTGAAAAGCGTGGCTTGACTCTGATGAGTCGCTCGGTTTTCTATGCCATGATAAGGGATAAGTTAAGGAGGTCCGTAGGATTTCTTCTTTAAGTTACATTCGATTTACGAGCCATATATGCCTTTACAGATCTGGTTTTCCTGGAGAAGCCTGCTTGCTGCGCCTGATTTGCGACACAAATGCCTCGCAACTGGGCGATGTTAATGGCTTCTTGGGCAGCCTAGTTCACATTATATTCAGGTGAGTTTTTTAATATAATTAACTATAAATTACTTATAAATGATGATGCTTTTACAGCCCCAGCAGCAGCAAGGACGAGCACCTGCCGCACGAGTATTACCAGGCTGAATTCGATGGACGCGAGCACAGGGAGTGCTCGGCTTACACCAAAAAGTGTCCGGAAAACGTCTTGGATCTGATTTCTGTGCCACTAGAACAGGCTCTCAGCGATATAGCAAGTCGTCGACGAAGAAAATAAACTGGAGTACCTTAGAAATCGTACTTTTCTGGGGGGTTTACCTAACCAATTAGCAATCACTTGCTTCCCGGGGGCCACGCACTTCCAGCCAGTACTTGGCTTCAATTGCAAGTCAGTTGCCGACAGAACATCGTGGAGATACATCGTGCTCATTAGTAGAAAGAAAATGAATTCGCTTGGATACTTTCTTTGCCTGCTTTCCCTCTTAACTCTTTTCCTGGACTCGGCTTACCCAAAGGTGGCCTATACAGCCTCCAGCACCCATGGCGTGAGTTTTGCCGTTATATTTATATCCCAAAGACATTCCTGGATTACCTTAACCTTAGATCTTTGCCGCCATCGCTGTGCCCCTCGAGTTGCCCCACCGAAATGTGTTTGTTTCCTACAATTTTGAGGCCAACTACAACTTGCCCACCAACTGGGAGAAATGGACAATATTTGTAAGTCTCATTTTCGGCTATAAAACGCCGCATTTGTTGACAATTAACACGCTTTTTATGGCACAATTAACAGGCACAGTCAGAATGGGAGTATTGTTTGGTTATTGACTTTTGGTTCTTTATGTAGCAAAACGGACCCATTGAGTCGGAGGAAGTGGTGGCGGATGACACAGAGACGGATGCGGAGGCGGAGTCATCTCGCAAGTTGAACGCTGACTGCCAGAATTGCACTTCGGAGGAGATCGAGGCTGGGGAAGAGAGTCAAGAGGATGCTTCCTCTGAGTCCACTGAAGTTCCCGCCAGAGTTCGGCGTCAAGTTCCATCTCTGCTCACACGTAGGAATATCTATAAAATATTTATAGATAAATTAAGAAGGTGGGCTTGCATTTGCTAGATAAATCTATAAGGTACTAAGGTTAATACCTTTCTAGGAGTGGCTTCCAAGGCGAATCTTGCTTACTTCGCTTAATTTGTGAGTCCAATGCGGCCCAACTAGATGAGTTCAATGGCGTTTTGGGCAGCCTGATGCACGTACTATTCAGGTATTGTTAAGATACTTCCCCAAGAGCTCTTTCTCATTCATAAATCTCCTTTACAGTCCCAGTACATCTGCGTCCGAAGACCTCCCCTTGCGCTATTACCAAGCCGAACACGATGGCTACAATGATCACTGTCACTACTACGAACCAGGCTGTGGAGAGAGTCTTCTAGAGCTTATATCGGAGCCATTTGAAGAGATCTTCAAGCACATAGAACGCAATAAAATATAGAAAGAATATATATAAAACAGAACCCTCCGCTTGGCCTTATTCCTCTCACTGGCTTATCAATTAGCAACTTTCGCTGCTAGAAACCAGAGATTCTTAATTGGATCATCACTTCCCGGGGCTGGCAGAGCAAAGGTTTTCACTTTAGCTTTCCAAGAACTTGCTGCTCAGTTGAATGAGAGCAGTTGGGTGCAATGGTTGGTTCCATAACCCTACCAATCCTGTTGGGTTTCGGTTTGCTTCAGACTCCTCAGGCCAAGTTTGTCTGGAGCACGGGTGGGGGATCTTCGGTGAGTATTTCTTAAAAAGATTGAGGGATTTCATGTTCCTTAATCAATTACTTGATAGCTCTTTGTGGCCCTCGCCTTGCCTTTGGATTTAACCAGGGAGAAGTGCTTTCTGTCCTACAACTTTGAAGTGTCCTACGGACTGCCCAAGACTTGGAGAAAGAAACCTCCATTTTTGGTAAGAATTTCTTTAAAATATAACAAAAGAAATTGTAGCTAATCAATATTTTTTCTCAGAGAAATGGCAATGGCACCCATGATGGCAGTTTAATGGGCAATCACCACGACCATCAGCAGTTCGATGATTTCGTGTACGATGACTATTACGATGATCACGATGGTCACCCCCATTCGGGCCACAAACACAGGCCGCATGGCCACAAGAACAAGAAAAAGACCAAACCCAAGCCAGGAGCTGCTGCAAAGCCACCGAAAAATAAACATAAGCATAAGCACAAACATAAACACAAACCAAGACCAAAGCCACCGCCACCAGAAGAGGAGGAGAACGATACCGACTACAAGGACTTCTTTGAGGGGTTTCCCCTGGATGGCATGGGCGAACCCGTGGGCAGAGATCGCGTAAAGAGATCTCTACTTTCACGATCCAAGTTCTACGAGATACTCAGTCTTCGCTTTGAACTGTAAGTAAAGAGCTGGGAATGTTTATGAATATTAAAATCACTGAAAATAAATTTTTTATAGACACGGCTTGGGCTCTGGCGACAGCTGCTTGCTCAGACTGATCTGCGAGGCTAATAGCTATCAGCTAGGGGAACTCAATGGAGTTCTGGGCAGCCTGGTCCATGTAATGTTCAGTCCCAGTACCTCTCGAGATGAGGCTCTACCCAAGCGATACTATAAAGCCGAATTGGAAGGTTCTAAAGGCAACTGCGGAAGTTACCATCAGAAATGCCAGTATAGTGTCCTCGATTTGATCACACAAGCTCCATTGAATAAAAGGAAACTGAGGTCTTAAACAAACTTATTTTTCTCTTTTGGGAATATGATGAGCTTTTAGCTGTATAATTTGTAACTTATAAATTCTTGGATAAGTAATATCTTGTTAAATATATATTTTATAGCACTTTCTCTCACTTAAAGCTGGCTTCAACCTTGCTAAGTATTTTTCATAAACATTTTTAGTGCTGGCCAGAAGCAGTTTCTCCCATAGGTCTTGGCCTCCTGGCACATCTTGTTGTTCCGCTGCCACATCTTCTCCGGACAGGTGAACATCAGGCGGGCGTAGGCGCAGAGACTGTAGAAGAGGGCGTGTCTGTCGCAGGCATCGCTCTGACGACTCATGGGGGCCAACTCTTGGTATTTGCTTTTCACAATCGAAGAGCAGCGGGCAAAGTTGGACTCATAGACATCGATGGTGGCTTCGTTGGTAAAGGCTCGCTCCAACATGGGTCGTATGCGACTCTGGACCAGGCGTGTTCCCTGCAAAGCTGAGCTGACATTGAAGATGCAGGCCAGGCGGCACTATGGAGAGATTAAGGGGACTTAAGTGGCTTTTAAGAGAAATAAATATGTAAACTTACGCTCGCCTGACTGCCTGCACTATGACAATCGCTATTGAAGACTCCCCAGTTGGGCATGGGTGCCGTACAGCAAAGATGGACATTCTGAAGGGGAAATTATGTATACTTTATATAGATTTAAGAATATATATTTAATACCAAAAATTACCTGCACAGATTTGGGAGCTGCCTTGCACTTGGGTGCCTCACTGGGAAAAACACAGACCAGGGAAATTACCACAACAAGTATACGCCTCGTCCGCATGGCTGTAGCTTCGAATGCCGAATGATTCAACTCCAGCTCATGGACTTGCATGTGGCCAGCAGCGAGATGACATGGAAGATAGCCGGATGCTGAGCATAAGCTTTGTAATTTATTTCATTTGGCATTCAGAAATATTAAAAATTCTGTAAAGTTCTAGGCAATTCTCGGGCTTTCAAAATTTTCGTGCTATCTGTGGCCTGCCAATGTCCTCGATTGGCCAGCAGTTGGTGGTGGCCTCCCTGTGGATCCCCTTGATGGTTTCTAGCCTGAATCAAACAACCACCAAGGAAGACCTCAAGTGTGGACAGTTGGTAGACACAGAGAAGCTGGCCTACTGCTGTGGCATGGCCCTGCTGGACAAGTTTCTGTTCGTTGGCAGCAATTGCACGCCGTTTTGGGATAACTATGGGTCTGTGAGTAACTCCCAGGTAGCGTAATTTGAATTAGTAATCAAGGGACTTTCCCCAGTGTCGCTACGAGTGCCTGTACAGGCACTGGAACCTCTTCGACGCGAATAGCAAGGTCAAGAAGCCGGAGCTATACACCATGATCACGTACCTGTACAATCCTCTGAATGGCTACCATGCATACGGAACCGCCTTCAAGGAAGCCCACACAGCCTGCGAGGAACAGGGCCCCAAGCACGATGATTTCTTGAAGCTCCAGGCCAGCGCCATGACGAACGGGACGGGGTTGGACTCTAAGCTATGCCGACCCCAAGCAATGCTCCATGCCCAGTGCATTATGGTGCATCTGACCCACAACTGTCCCAGGGCCAACTGGCGGGCAGTGAAGTATTGCGAGGATCTCAAGAGACTGATACCGGAATGCCTTACCGATTTGGTGATCGAAGAGGTATACGGGGCGGCAAACCAGGAGCTGGCCCTGCTGAAGGAGAGCGGAGAGAAAGGAGAAAGTAGTGGCAACGTCTTGAGCGGTTGCTTTTTCCTGTTTTACAGTTTGATTTTCTTGATATTCCTTGATCGCATATAATCGGTTAGCTGTGTCATCATCTCTCATCCTAGCTGGTTTAGCTGTTTTTACCCACGGGATTAGCCCCATTTTAATGTCTGGCTTTCGATTTCCCAATGGTTGAAATGATTGCATTTTTAAGCTGATCCAATTCAGACAGCTTAATCGCATGTGTCTGGCTCTGGACGAGCCCCCAATTGTGCAAATCATTGGACTTTGGCTCTCGGAGAACGGTGATCGGATCACCATGACTGCCCAGTTTGATTCACGCGACCGCCACTTAAGCTGTTCGATGTGCTCGATTAATTGGTGGATGGATTGCCCCGCGTAACTGGAGTTATAAATTAAGCGGTTAGGCCCGGGCCAAGCTCAGACTGAATGAAATTATGGCCTGGTTTAAAGCTCTGCTGATCTGCTGCTGGGTGGCGACAGTTGCTACTAGTCCAGTGGAAGTGGACTGCAGTCACCGTCAGGATTTCCAGGTGAGTTACTCAGAGATACCCCCTAAGAGAGAGGAAGAGTATACTTATGATTTCTCTACCATTCCAGACTGTCAGCGGATGCTGTTCCTATCCCACACTGAGGTTCGAGCAGTTCAAACAGCCCTGCGGCAGGTTTATGCCAACGGGAGCTCCCAAAATGTCACCGGTAAGTTCAAGAAAATCCCTTAAATGGCTCCCTTGGTAAACTATTCCCTCCTTCCCTCTCAGTGCCTTTACGAGTGCATCTTCAATGAGTACAAAATCCTTGTGGACTCCCAGCCGGATCCCCTCAATGCGCGGGCCATGTTAGAGAAGCTGCTGGGCAACAACCAGGACTTTCTGGGGGCCTACCTGGATGGCGTGATGAACTGCACGGACACCGTGCGGGAAATGAAGAAGAACAGGAGACCCCGTCATTCCGGGGGAGCCCCCGATCACTGCTCTCCCACTGCCCTTCTATACGGGATTTGCGCCCAGAAGTATGTGTTCAACTACTGCCCCTCATCCAGTTGGTCCGGAACGGAGTCGTGTGAGCTAGCGCGATTGGAGAACCTGAACTGCCCGAGTGCGCGGGCATCACGTGGTGCTGGTAACAGAAATCGGTGATCCCTGCGATTGGTAGTAATAAATCTTAAAACATAAAACATTCCACTTTCAAATGATGGGACACGCGGGCTAAATGGTCCAAGCCGAAAGCCATTGGGGCTTCCGGTTGGTGCTGGGTATATATGGGGATAAGCGAAACTGTACGGCCAGCAGAAGTTAACCGAAATGCTTCACCTGCTGACTTGGCTGCTGATCTCTGTGCCAGCTTATGCGGCTGTGGATGAGAGTTGCGCTCAAAGGCCGGAAGTTACTGTGAGTTAACTTATATTTAACGAGAAAGAAAGCTAACTTCGGTAAACCGAAGTTTATATACCCTTGCAGTCAGCAATTGGATCATTGAAAATCGATCCATTTTGGTAATGTAAAAATAAATGTCTAATTATGTAAATTTTGTAAATTTTACATTTTACATGTAGAATTTTACATTTTCATATAAATCGACCGATCCCTTCTATGGCAGCTATATGATATAGTTGTCCGATCTTAATGAAATTAAAACCATAATTCTAGAACTATAAAAAACGACTATATCTCGAAATTTATAGAAATTCGTTGAAAAACAGAGAAATAAAAAATTTTTGTACATTAATTTCGCCATCATTCCTATGGCAGCTATAGGATATAGTGGTCCGATTTCGGCCGTTCCGACATATATACTGCGTGCTAAAAAAATAAGAC
>VNJW01000922.1:0-19457 GCA_008042615.1 Drosophila auraria | reverse complement strand
TGCCATGATATTTGCAACGCAGTGAAGGAGGCATCTCCGACCCCATAAAGTATATATATTCTTGATCAGCATCACCAGCCGAGTCGATCTAGCCATGTCCGTCTGTCTGTCTGTCCGTCTGTCTGTCCGTCTGTCTGTCGGTTTCTACGCGAACTAGTCTCTCAGTTTTTGAGCTATCGGGCTGAAATTTTCAGCATAGTATTATTTCTTTAGCACGCAGTATATATGTCGGAAGGGCCGAAATCGGACCACTATATCCTATAGCTGCCATAGGAATGATGGCGAAATTTATGTAAAAAAAATTTTAACTTCTCTGTTTTTCAACGAATTTTTATAAACTTCGAGATGTAGTCGTTATTTATAGTTCTAGAATTACGTTTTTAATTTCATTAAGATCGGACAACTATATCATATAGCTGCCATAGAAGGGATCGGTCGATTTATATGAAAATGTAAGATTCTACATGTAATATGTAAAATTTACAAAATTTATATAATTTGACATTTTTTTTTACATAACCAAAATGGATCGATTTTCAATGATCCAATTGCAGACTGCAAGGGTATAAAAACTTCGGTTTACCGAAGTTAGCTTTCTTTCTCGTTTGAAATATATTTTTAACCCAAAAATGTGAAATTTTGAGGTCTTCCTAAGAGCCTCTTAAAGCAAAAAGGGGAGTGATAACCAAGAGCCGTGTATTTTCCCTGTTCGCAATTAAAATCTTAATTCATGAATAGTAAAATATTGAAAAAATTTGAAAAAAAAAATTGGCCATTTTTCAAAAATTAACAAAAAATTATTTTTTTTCTATTTTTAAACTGAGTATGCAGATTATTTAACCAAGTAAAAGCTAACATAGAACAGCTTTCCGAATTAAAATTAAGGCTGTTTTGGCTTAGTTATAATTATTTTTAACTTAGATTTTTCCAAAAAATTATCAAAATTTTTCAAAATGTATTTTTAATCCAAAAATGTGCAAATTTGAGGTCTTCTTAAGAGCCTTTTATAGCCAAATAGCCACTGATTGCCAAAAGCCGAATATTTTCCGATTCGTCATTAAAATCATAATATTTTTCAGCTTTGATTAAAATAAAAATATTTTATATATTAACAGGAGTGCCACAGAAATAGATTTGCTTTTGAAAACCATTGAAAGGGTGTCAAAAAGTATGCAATAAATTATTTTCTTTTTCAAATAAAAGCTGTTTTTATATTTGTAGCCTGCTTTAGGACACACTTTCAATAGATTTTTAAGGCAGAGATGTCTGTGACATTGCCTTCTATTAAATATATAAATGTATTACGTGTATTCCTGATCATATTCATAGAAAAGTCCAAACAACTTCTCAAGTTTTAGTTTTAGTATGATTATAGCCTTCTAGCCTCATATAACCTTTTACTTACCTTAATTTCCGTAAAAAAAAAACATTTAGAGATCAATAAAAAACACCAACGAATTACGGATTAACATTTACATAAAACATTTATTTCTCATTATTCTTTTTTTAGTATTTCGTATATCATTTCTTTTGTTTGGTTTTTGCTCAAAGACACTCACATTGATATAGTCACAAAACTTAACGCTAGGGTACAGTGAAAACCTTCCGATATACAAGAGTAGAGCTAGAAAATACATACAGATATCCATGGGGGAATGTGGAGAGTGAGAAAAGAGGGGGGCATGTATGTACATATTGCGCAATAAATATTAATCGTAACGGCTAAACACTAGTTACTACATTTAGTGGGCTAGCTCTTGCATTTTGCTTCTTTTGTACTAAAATTAAGCGTATTATTTAGTATTTAACGAATTACAAGTTACAAACGAAAGAACGTACACTTAGAGGTTAGATAGTAGTTTTTTGTTTCGCTTTTTCGCTTGGTGTATAGTATACTAAAAGTTGGTCCTTTGGAATGTGTTACGAGAGAGAGAAAAGACATCTAGGTGGTTTCGATTATAAGATTAGATTATATAGTTTTAGATTCTACTAAAGAACCAGCACCAGCGCAAATTCTGTTCCACAGTTGGCCAATGCCCTTGGATTTTGATTTATATTTTTCTAAATTCCGCATTCGCCTCTTACATAAGACGAGCGTTGAGAATTCTTTAAGGTCACCATACCGAATGCGATTATGTATGCCTTGAAGATCGGCCTGGATCTGGTACCAGTCGCAGCATCAATTCGGGATGGCCTCGTGCCACGGAACTCTGGTGCCTTTGGTTGCTATGTATATAGGAATGGGGGTTTAAGCTTAACAATCGTGCTAGCAAATTGCTCTAGGAACCTAACAAAGAAGAATAAAACAAACAAACTAACAAAGTCTTCGGCTTCTAACAGATCGAACGATTCCAACAGATATATCTCTACTTTTTGGTCTAGGCTGCATTTGGTGGCAATATGTTTTTAAATAAAAAAATATTAAGCTAAGCGGGCTGAAGCGGGGAACCTTTGGGTTTTGGCCCTCGGTGAAGGCCGAGGCTGGCACGCAACTGATTTGTATATGTATATATATCTGTATCCGGCTTGACCTCTGGCAAAAAGCATTTTAAAATGAGCGACTAAAACGCTGATACATTAGAAGATAACATAGGTACAAACACACATATATATATACTATATCTCGTTAATTGCACGCGACTCAAACTCCCCGACTTTTTGCCCCCCGAAATTAACCCCTTCTCCCCTGCTGCTTACTCAGGCTTAACCCCATCATCGAGATTCGAATTCGCGCATTCCAGATAAACACGACATTTTCCATGTAAATATTGCACAGATATCTAAAATATACTCGTCTATATATATATGGTACTCTCTCTCTATCGTTAGCTTTGTAAAATAAGTATCGTAAAAGTTATTAAAAGTTATGATTTGCCTAAAAACAACGCTCTCTATGTTATATTCCATTTCCTAAAACAAATCCAAATATTAAAAAAAAAAACAAAGTCTTGAGATTCTGGTAAAAGTTTAGCTGCTTGTGTGTGTGTGTGTGGTTCGTCAGGCCAGGCGAACACACCTGATCCTGTTCAGGGACCAGAAATATCTTTGGTAGAAGCTGGTATCCTAGGTGAGCCTGCGGGGCCGCTTTCTGCCCGCCCGCTGGCGCTTGTACTTCCGCAGGACGCGATGGGCGTGGTAGAAACGACTGATCGGACTCTGGACGTACTTCTTGTGGAGATACTTGAGGAATTGGCGGCGATCTTGTTGCGGATCGGACTTCTCGTCCCGGATTATCTCCTCGTGGTGAATCAAGGGCGTGCTGGCATCGAACTCGGGCTGTGGTTCCGCCAGCAGCTGGATGAGCTGCAAGGTGTTGACCTGCTCGGCCCCCTCGGGGTTGACCTGAACGAGATTGACCTGCTCGTCGCCTTCCTCCATCTCCTGATCCTCGCTGGCCACCACGCCTAGGATATTCTCGTTCATGTCGCACTGCACCACATAGAGATCGCTGCTGGAGTCGAAGATCTCGGCCAGATTGATGAGCAGCACATCCTGGCCATTGTGATCGGGCTCCTCTTCGTTCTCCTTGCCCTCGAAATCCTCGGGATCGGAGGCCACGCCTATTTGCTGGTACATCTCCGCCAGAGCCTCCTCCACGCTCAGCTCCCGAGCGGGATTGCTGACTCTCGGTTCCTCTGTGGGTTCCTGGGCTGGCGACGCACTCTCTCTTACGACTACTAACTCTTCTGTCTTTAAGGAACTATTTAAGGCAATCTTACTAAGGTCACTTAGCTTTGGTACGCTGGCGAGGCGGGAGCTGCTCGCATTCTCCTCGCCATCGCTCTCCAGGATCTGCTTTAGTTTGGCAATATCATGGTTGGAGACCCCTTCGCCTCCTCCTTGGGCGGAATCCTCCAGGGTCATCTCTGTTTTGGTCATCTCCGCGGGTGACTGGTTTCGCTGGGATTCCTCCGTTTTGGGTTGTGACTGGGAGAGTTCCCTTTCCAGGGCGGCCAGCTCATTGAAGTCGCTCTCCTCGGCCGCCGAAGAGCTCGGGGAACTGCTACTGCTGCTGGAGCTGCTGCTGCTGGAGGAGACCACTTCTCCCTGGCTGGTCGTACTGCTGGAGTCATCGTCCGAGCTGGAGTCGCTGGAACTCGAACTCAGCGAGGATGAGGAGGATGAGGAAAGCACTATTTTAATCACGGGCTGGGCTGGTTCTGCAGTGGCTTTAACCCCGTCCTCGCCCTCCATGTTATGTCTCAGCCAGGCTTGTATTTGCTCTTCTTTGTTGGGAGCAGCTGCCTCTGCAGGAGATTCAGTTTTAGGCTCCTCCTCTTCATCTGGCTCCACTCTCAGCTTGATTTTTGGCGATAAATTCGTGTTCTCGATGTCATCGAATCCCTTGAAGCTTGGCTGCAGCTCCAGGGACTTGATGGTATCCAAGCTCTGCTCTTCCAGATGCAACACGCCACGATCCTCCTCTTCAGTCTTCTCTTTGTAGCTGTATCCGCTCTTGATGACTGTCTCCCGGTCGGTGCCACTCAGCAAGCTGCTGCGGAACTCCAAGGAGTTTAACGCGGAGACACTCAAGCCCTTGAGGCTGGGCGGATTACGCAGTTCCGGACCGGGTATGCACTTCTTTATCAGCCTCTTGATGAGGGGCAGGCGATGCTCCTTGTGTAGGGTCAACTGCTTCCTTACCAGCAGTTGTCGCAGCTCCCTGGTCCGGCTGGAGGCGGATCGTTTCCTTAGGAGTTTCAGGGCCTTGAAGTAGTGACGATACTTGATCTTGGGACTCTCGAACTCCAGGATCTTTAGCATCTTGATTCGATTGCGTCGCTTCTTGGCTAGAAGCTTCTGGCTGGCCCTGGCTGAGGCTTTTGGGGAAAGCACTTTAAGGGTGGGACTTGGGGTCACCTCTTCCATTGGCCGTACTTCCTCCACCTCCTTTCCTTCGAGGCTCTCCTGCGGCTCAGTGGTCCGGCGCTTTCGCTTGTAGAACTTAAATCGCTTGGGGTTCTCTCTGTATTCTCCCTCATCCTGGGGATTCGTCTCCTCCGTCTCACTCTCAGAGCCCTCGATCTTGTGGATGAAGGTCTCGTACTCCTTGGCAAAGGTGGATTCATTCGAGTTCGAGCTGTTGTTCGGATCAAAGTCCAGGACCGGCGGAGGCTGGGTGTCATTACCAAAGTTCTCAGAGTTACTCAGTATGGGACTGGGCAGAGGAAGGACAGGAGGCGGTGGCTGTTGGCTTTCAATCAGAGGAACTGCTTCGGGCTGTCGCAGAATCTCCGCCAGGGCTTCGCTATCGTTGACCGGCTGCTCGGCGGCACAGGTCTTGAGACGCAGCTCATCCAGCTCCTTCTCCACATCGAAGCTGCCAAAGGAGTCGTCCACATTGGTCGTTGCCACCACGGGCGCAATGCCATTGCTATTAGCCTTCTCAATGTCTATGATGATGTCGGGCAGGTTCATGCCCTGATGATCCACGACAGCCGTGGCCTGGGGTCCCGTTGGCGGCAGAGATTCGTACATAAAGTTGGCGGACGTGTTGGGCACGGGAGCCACCACAGCAATGGCCGGGGGCTCCAGGACAGCAGCAGCCTCGTCCTCATCGTCCACCTTCCAGGTGGAGAGAAAGTCGCGAATGTTGTTGGACTGAGCGTTGGAGGCGGCCTTCGAGGAATCCACACTATAGTTCAGGTTGGAGCCGGCAGTGGCATGGAGATTGTAGCCCACATAGCTGTCCACGTGGGCATCGAGATTGGTAAGGGGTCCGCTACTCAGAGGACCTGCTCCATTGCCTCCCTGTCCCAGGTAACAATTCGCCGAGGACGCGGAGGAACCAACCAGAGCGGACCGCTTGCGATAATCCGGATATGGCTGGCTTCGCAGCGATTGTTGGGGCGGCAGCGGCTGGTTCACATAGCTGTCCAGGCTGTTGAGATTGAGATCGTTGTAGTAGCCCCCACTCCCGGGATCCATGGCCATGCCCATGCCCACTCCGATGCCCATGCCCATGCCACCCACTCCCATTCCTCCCATTCCGCCCATTCCCAGACCCAAGGACGGCACATACCTCTGGCTGCTCATGTTGCTCGATGTCGAGGATCCGGGTGGCGGCTGCGGGTGGTTGTAGCCGTAGCCCAGTTGCGTGGGCGTCGCCTCGTAGGGGGCGTGGCCCACGTACATGTCCGTCGGATGCTTGAGCTTCATGGGAGCGGCGGAGGAGCCACCGCCAGGATATTGCGACTGTCCTTGTGGCACATTTCCCGTTGTCGGATAGGAACCCGGTCCCAGCGAGCCGTAGCCATTGCTCCTCGGGTAGTAGCAGCTCTGCTGGTTCAAGGCATAGCCCTGGGAGCAGCAGTTCTGGCGGGGATTAGCTGGCGGGTTCTCCGTGCCCGACCACAAATTCCTGCCGGCGTAGGACTGCGTGATCGTGGGTCCTGCATAAGGATTGCTGGCGTACGGGGTAACTCCGCTGCCTCCATACTTGTCGTACTTCGTGGAGCCGTAGTACAGGTCACTGCTCGAGGTTCCATGGCCAGGTCCTGGTCCGGGGCCAGGACCTGGGTGTGGGTGATGATACGAGCTGTTGACCACCGGCGCCTGCGGCAGGGATCTGCAGTTGGGCGGATTGTATGCATCCACGCCCCAGTGACAGTTGTTGCCGGTCTTCCTGTACGCCGACTCGGGCCCCAAGTCCGCCGGATTGTACAGGGGAAGTCCGCCATTCGGCGAGTACATGGACATGGGCATCCCGTACTTGTCGTAGTACTGAGCGGAGCTGGCGCCCGCCAGATTACTGGCCACGCCTCCGTTGCCGCCGCCTGGCACTGAGTTACTTACTCCTCCTCCAGCTCCCCCGTAAACCGCAGTCGGAGGCATGGTCTGGTAGCTTCTGCTGGGCTTGATGGCCGCATAGTTCGGCTCCAGCTGGGTGAGCTGAGGCTGCGACTGCTGCGACAGCGGCATCTGGGTCTGCTTCTGGGCTCCGGAATTAAGGGGCAGTCCGTGGTTGTAGGGCAAAGGATTGCTTGGGACTTGACTGCTCGGCATCATGGACTGCGCCGACGCCTGGGCGGGCATCTTGTACTTGTACGTATCGTACATGGAATTCGATTGTGTCATATAGCCGCCAGATCCTCCTGCTCCGCCGGACAGGGGCTGGGCGTAAAAGGGCGTGGCCGTTGCCTGTGGCTTCACACCCGTACTTCCGCCACTGCCGCCCACATGGGAGCTTCCTGCTCCTCCTCCGTACTTTGGCATCGAGCTGGGCGCCAACTTCTCGTAGCTTCTTCCCGTCACCGGATACGTATTCCCGGACAGCTGCTGGCCGCCACTGTACGCATTGTAGGGCGATCCGCTGTAGCTATAACCGGGATCCAGGGGCAGGGAGTTGCCGTAACCATAGTTCTGGTGGTAATAGTGACCCGGACTCGGCTGCTGTTGCTGCTGCTGCTGCTGTTGCTGTCGCTGCTGGGCATCCAGGGAGGTCAAGGCCTCGCTGTAGAACGGAGCCACTGTGGCTATCGTGGCCATTGGCATTGTTGTGGGCGACGCCTCGTAGTGGCCACCACCGCTGGTGGGCGTGGTCGTGGCGCTGCCATAGCCGCTGCTGCTGCTACCACTACTCCCGCTGCTGCTGCCTGGGCCGGAACTGGAGCCGGAGCTCAGGCCGGAGACGGAAACAGAGCCAGAGGAGCCCACGCCGAGGGCCATGGCGGCCGTGTCCATGGCCGTTTGCATTTTGGAGGCTGAAAGGTGAGTAAAAAAGCGGAAATTGTTGATTTAATATAAAAATGCATTCATATTTAGCTTTAAAAATTTTTTTAAGCAAATAAAAAAATTATTGTGTTTAAAGATGGGTTAATTACGCACTTAAATATGCATTAGATAATTAAACCAATACATTTGGTTATAATTATGGTTTTTAATAGCAAAAATGTATTTCCTGAGAGGCCTTAAGGCTTAAAAGCATAATTATTACATCTTTGCAATGTCAAATATAATAGTTTAATATATAAATCCAAGTACAGGAAAGCTAAAACCCTAAAAATAAAAAAAGGGAAAAACTAAGACCACAAAAACCTAAAAACAATAAAAAATAAGGTACGTAAACTAAGTATTTTGTTGCTCCTGGATTAAATCTTGAAACATTTATATGCTTAGATAAAAACATTATTAAATAATCAAAATAATTCCATTTATTTCCTTATTAAAACCTTAAACCCTTAAAACCTTTAACTCCAACTTAGACCCTGCACATTTCTCCCTTTAATTATAAAGCCCAACCATTTATCGTTGTTAGCCCACAGATTAACCCATTTGCGATCTAGGCTTTCTATTAAACCATAAGGATTAAGACCTCACTATTTATTAAATCTGTAAATACCGGTTTTTAAGTGCTTAATGAAGTACTAACACATTACACATTAAATATGCTTCTTAGGTCATATTTTGGTGCCACCCTACCAGGTTCAGTGTCTTCCTTCCACCTTCCAAGGTTATTTCCACGTTTATCCCGAGCACTTCTTGCGAGGATTTCCGTCTCCCCCTTTGTGCACTTGGCTGCACTCGCAATTGCTAAATGCACCTCCCGAAAGCACACCCACAGCAACGCGGACAGGAAAAAGCAATTATTCCCAGACATTTAAATGAAAAATGGAAAGCCCCCAACGTGTGTATGTCTGTGTGTATAGGCAGTACCCTGCTCTTGGCTCCCCGCGACAATTTCGCTTTTGTTGGTCATTAAATGTGGTCTTCAACGGCACGCAGGTCCTTCATATTCCTGGCGAAGTGTGTCAGTGGGGTTTTTTTTTATGTCTAAATGCAGCAATGGGAAAGGGAAGAGGAGTTCGGAAAAGCACACGCAGGAAAAATATGACTATCCTTAAATAAGGAGTTTTGATAAAAAGTCAGAGAAGTAACCAGAAATCTCCTGGGTCTTAAATTCAATTGAAATTCCGTTTAAAAGTAGACAATAAAATATTTTTTATTGCAATTCCATTGTAAATAAGTTTCTTTTTTAAGATGTGGTATTTTTATACCCTTGCAGAGGGTATTATAATTTTGCCATGATATTTGCAACGCAGTGAAGGAGGCATCTCCGACCCCATAAAGTATATATATTCTTGATCAGCATCACCAGCCGAGTCGATCTAGCCATGTCCGTTTGTCTGTCTGTCTGTCCGTCTGTCTGTCTGTCCGTCTGTCTGTCTGTCCGTCTGTCTGTCCGTCTGTCGGTTTCTACGCGAACTAGTCTCTCAGTTTTTGAGCTATCGGGCTGAAATTTTCAGCATAGTCTTATTTCTTTAGCACGCAGTATATATGTCGAAATGGGACCACTATATCCTATAGCTGCCATAGGAATGATGGCGAAATTAATGTAAAAAAAATTTCACTTATCTGTTTTTCAACGAATTTCTATAAACTTCGAGATATAGTCGTTTTTTATAGTTCTAGAATTACGGTTTTATTTTCATTAAGATCGGACAACTATATCATATAGCTGCCATAGAAGGGATCGGTCGATTTATATGAAAATGTAAAATTCTACATGTAAAATGTAAAATTTACAAAATTTACATAATTTGACATTTTTTTTTTACATTACCCAAATGGATCGATTTTCAATGATCCAATTGCTGACTGCAAGGGTATACAAACTTCGGTTTACCGAAGTTAGCTTTCTTTCTCGTTTAGCATACTATTGGACGCAAATTTAATTGATTTTAAACATTCAGTGATTTCTATGGCACCCTTGTCTATAAAAAATGTTTTTCTATTAACAAATTTATAACTTCTTGAAAAAAAAAACATTTCTTAACTATTTTTCTGTCTAAAAAAAAACAGGAAAAATGCAACAAGTCCTAATTTTCCAAATAGGTTATAATTTCCTGACATTTTTCCCAGTGCCCCTCAGACTTGGACTACAAAATAAAACGCGGGCTTCGGCTTTGTGAAATGGAAATGTGAAATGTTCATGAAATATTAATGATTGACCCCGTAGACATACACACACTCGCTCAAGCGAAAGGGATGGACAATGCAAAGAGCAACAATAACAACGATAAAAGCAGCAAAAACAACAACAGAACGAAGACCTTTTCCACGCCCACTCAATGCCACCGCCCACAGCAAAGTGGGCCATCGTCCCTCGGCCCCGCTCTGACACACTGGGAAAAACCAATAATTGTCGCAGATAATTGTCAGAAAGCCAATGGACGGTTGAGTGGTCAACCTCCACCTCCGCTTTACCATCATTACCTGTGGGTACCGAAAGTGGATTTCATTTTCATAAGCAATCCCTCATAGAACTGGACAGATCTGCGGCAATTCAGAGTCTGGAGAGGAGCTGTGACACTCTAAGAGCCAAGAATAATTCTTAGAATATGAATACGACTTGACAGATCATTAATTTGCATGTTGATAAGCATTATCGTTCTTGGAAACTGAACTCGGAGACCCGTGCCAAGATTAAGAAACCTTAAACGCCGATGTGGAGTCGGGCTTGGCACTTGAAAAAACACAAAAGCAATATAGTGTACAGCAAGTCTCGGATTCGAAACCAATTACTGGTAATTAGAAAAGCGTTAATAAAAATAAAATATGAAGAGATGTACACATTGGTTTGCTTAAAATAAAAAGGAAAGCATAACAAAGAACTTAATAGGAAAATTGCAAATATTAGAAATTGAGAAAACACAGACTCGTTGAAGCACAATTTTTAGGAGACATAAAACGGAAATTATATGTACTTTCCAAAAATTACATACAAATATTCTTAAGAAATATATCAAAGAAAACAGGCTTTCACATTTTTTAAATGTGCAAAATTAATATTTAAAATTCGCTTAAGCAACATGGGCGGATTTTCTCACAGCCATACCCTTCTTCCCTTTGGCAAGACGCTCGCCACGATAGCCTGGCGGGAGCTCCATCCACAGTCTGTTGACGACCAGCTGCGATGTCCAGGGACAGGACCAGCCGTAGGGACAACTGCCGTCCGCCGGCAGCCACATTGCTTCAGTGCGGACAATTTAAATAAGAGAACGCTCCGGCAAGCGGAATAAAATTAAAACGCAAGTACACCGAGCACGGCAAGTGACGAACTGGCGGAATTCATTATGATAATACACCTTCTCGCCGGAGGCGAATATTATTGATGACCCAAGCGGGCGGCCATCGACCATTAGTCGGGACTCGGCTTCAAATAATCGACGACCTCTCTCCGCTGGCGCGATTCGGGCCGGCTTTTAGCCTAATTGGGCGTGAAGCGACCATCCGGAATAAATGAGAGATCGCGATTGCCGGAGCCGGAGCCAGAGCCAGAGTGCCTGGAACTGGAAGCACTAATCGAAATGGGATCGCAATGCAAATCACGGCTGGAAAGGGGGAAATGGTAATCGAAGAAGTTTGCCCCGCCACCCGATACGTGCGGCATACTTGATATAACAAAGCTGGGGGCTGTGTGTAATTCAAGCGCATTGCGCATACGCCCGAGGGTACCAAGTGCCGATACCGAAGATCGAAGCAACTCTGAGAGATCTGATGGTGCTGCGCAAGTTGAAGCAGGAACAAAGTAGCAAAAAGGTAAATTTAAATAAATAAAGAAAACAAAAACTTTGAAATCAATAAGGCTCTAAAATAAATATTGCAATTATTATTAAAATAAATAAAAATACAGCTTCTACTAAAGAAAAGCGAGTAAAACGACTGCAAGTCTGAATAAAAAACATCATTACAAGAGATCTGATGGAGCTGCGTCAAGTGAAGATTGAACCAAAACCGATGCGTAGCTTAGATATTTAAAATAAAAATAGATAAAAGGTAGATTATTATAAAATATGGAAACAAAAAATCTTTGAAATCAATTAAGCTCTAAAATAAATATTGCAAATCTTAAAATAAAGAAAAGCGAGTAAAACGGCTAAGTCTGAATAATAAAAAAAAATCATTACGAGAGATCTAATGGAGCTGCGCCATATGAAGCAAGAATAAAACCAATGCGTAGCTTAGATATTTAAAATAAAAATAGAAAAAAAGTAGATTATTATAAAACAAAATATCTTTGAAGTCAATTAGGCTCTAAAATAAATATTGCAAATATTAAAATAAATAAAATACAGCTTCTATTAAAGAAAAGAGTAAAAAGATTAAGTCTGAATAATAAAACATATAATTACGAGAGATCTGATGGTGCTGCGCAAGATGAATCAGGAACAAAACGAGTAGCTTAGACATTTTAAATAAAAGTATAAATAAGGTAGTTTTAAATAAATTAAGAAAAATAACTTCAAAATCAATTCGGATCTAAAATAAATATTGCAAATATTAAAATAAATAAAATACAGCTTCTATTAAAGAAAAGAGTAAAAAGATTAAGTCTGAATAATAAAATATATAATTACGAGAGATCTGATGGTGCTGCGCAAGATGAATCAGGAACAAAACGAGTAGCTTAGACATTTTAAATAAAAGTATAAATAAGGTAGTTTTAAATAAATTAAGAAAAATAACTTCAAAATCAATTCGGATCTAAAATAAATATTGCAATTATTATTGAAATAAATAAAATACAGCTTCTATTAAAGAAAAGAGTAAAACGATTGCAAGTCTGAATAATACAAAATATCATTACGAGAGATCTGATGGAGGTGAAGCAAGAGCCAAAACCGATGAGTAGCTTAGATATTTAATATAAAAGTACAGATAAGATAGTTTTAAATAAAGAAAAACAACTACAAAATCAATTCGGATCTAAAAAAAGTATTGCAATTATTGAAATAAATAAAAATACAGCTTCTATCAAAGAAAAACGAGTAAAACGACTGTAAGTCTGAGATCAAATTCTGAACCCCATAAGAAATCTAAAAATTATAAAAGAAAAAAAAAGACAATCGAGCTTAAATGCCTAATATACAAGCATCACTATAGACTAATAACTTTTTTAAAATGAATAAAGAAGGAAGAATTCCAAAATACATCAGGCTGTAAAATCAATGTCGAAATTGTTTTTATTTTGTTGTTTTTGTTTTTATTAGCGAAAGCCATGCGATCTAATAAGAGTTAAAAAATTAAATCAAATTAATGAAGCCATGGCTGAAAACATGTTTTCGCACAACCACTTCACAAGTTAGTGCAGGCTTACGCTGAAATCTTAATGCAATAACCAAATAAAAAAAAGTAAAATAATAAAATAGCAATAAATATTAATAAAGAAATACCAATTAAAAAATTAATTCAGATATAAAGATTGAGAGCACAGGACGTCTTGCCTGAACGAGAACCAAGCACTAACTGAAAGAAATATGATACAGGAATAAGGAATGTGTGAATTAATAAAGAAAACTATAAACGCCAGGCCAACTAAGTTAAGGAATTTATAAAAAGAAGGACCGAGTTAAAGTCAAAGCAGGCTTGGCATATATCCTTTAATTTTCAAAGAAAAAGCACAACACTCAAATGAAGCTGTTAAATAAAATTGTAATTAAATATACATATATACTTGCTAATGGTTTCATTTGCAGAACTTTATGTCCCATTGCTTATTATCAATTACAAAATATTTAGAAAGCCAGCTAAATGTACTAAATGTTAAAGAAATCATTTTGTTATTTGTTAATACAAAATGTGACCATAGACCATAGTTAAGTTTACTTATCCAATGAGGGAATTATAGACTTATATTACATTTTTTGGGTCAAATCAAAGGCAATGAAATGCTCACCGAAAATGCCCAGAATTATGCTGCCATATGTTGGCGACTGAAAAACGCGGGCTAACACACACACAGACACCACAGCACAGCACAAATGGGGGCACGCACACACACAAACTGGCGAATGTGTGAGTGTGCAAGGGGGATTCCCCACACAGACCGCTGCCGCCTTTTGTTTTAATTACGAAACTTCGAGGACTGCAGCTATTTTAACGAGAAGGAGGCGTGACGACGCGTGCGACTTTCCAGCAAAAACTTTTTCATCTGTTGAGGCTGCTGCCGCCGCCGCCGCTGTCGCCGCCAAGGAATGCGTCGCGTCGCAGTAACGCTGACATTGGCAGCGCCGCCGGCAGCGATGCCAGCTGCGACGCCTGCGCCGACGCAGACGCCAAAGGAGGCGAGAATCGACGAGGAAAAACGCCGACGAAAGACGAAGGACGAGAAAGGGACTGTCAATAAAGAGGCGAGTGTGTTAGCGTCCCTTAGAAATTCTAGGGTGTGCGAGTGTGTGTGTGTCTGTTGTTGTTGTGCTTGGGAAAACAAGTGGTTGCCGTGGTGAGAAACAAAACGGACACAAAAATAGAGCAAAAGGATTGAGGTGCAAGGAGGAAAGAGCGACTGCAAGGCACCCTTTTTTTTAAGAAAAATTAAAAATCCTATTTTTAGGAGTGAGAAAGCATAACCCCTTTTCTTAAATTCGTAAAAAAATGCAGGAATTTTAAATAAATATTTCCTAAGGATTTAGATTTTATACCTAATGCTGTATGTTAACGAAATGCCTTTAAATATATATTAAACTTATACTCAGCAGGTCTAGATATTTCTTTGACAAGTTTTAATTATTAGAAACCATAACCATTAAAAGCAGCAGCCTAACAAATCCGAAGGAATCTAAATCATTAAGAAATATTAACAAAAAGTTGTGGAAAAGTACAAGAAAACCAAGATTTAATTCCTGTTTCCAATTCCATAAATCAATTGACATGCCATGGGCAGACACCAGCTGAAACAAAGAGTTTATATATTTTTTACAAAGCACCTACAAAAGTAAAAGCTTTAAGCCACCTGTTGCCTTAATAACCAACATTTAGCATCCCAAATTAAATCAGAAAAAATATTTAGAAGCCTTTTTATATGATTTTTAGCCAGCATACTTCCACTTTCTATAAATTACAGGGTCTGGCTGTAGTCCCGCCGCTCCCGTAGCACTTGGCAGACATGTGACAGCTCTGGTTCCCACACTTCCCTGCTCCCTTTGTGTCCTGGCCGAGTCCTGAAATGGACGGAAATGAAGCCGCTGCTCATAAGCAAACATGACAGCTCCCTGCTCCCATTAGCGTTAGTTCGAGTTGTTTGCCACTAGTTTTTCTTTTTTTTCCTCCACTTCTCCAGCTTTTCCTTTTTCCATTTCCCAACGGTTCGATGGCGAAGCGTGACAAATAATAACAAGTCGGGCGCGGGCAACCGGAATGATTGGAAAACTGCATCGAGAAATGGAGGTGATAGACCCTAGGAAACTTCTCGGGCCCAGCGGAGTGAGAGTTGCTTAAATAGGGCTAAACCATCGACCGCAAAAACGAATTAAGTAAATTCAGTAAACAAGCAAACAACAAGCGGACGACAACAACAACAAAAAATCTGGCTTCGCGGTTAAAGAACTGAATACACGGAAAATAAAAACTATTCAGGGCATTAATTAACGGATAGTTTGTTAAAAGGGAATATCATTGGGACTCTTTTAAAGACCTTTGGTAGTGAAAAATCATGCTAGAGTATTTTTATATGAAATATATTATATTCTAAGAAAATGTTTTTAATATTTTTTTTTACTTCAGAAACATATTTAAAATATTTTAAAAATTAATTTAAATGATAAAGGCGAATTTACATTGGGATGTACATATATGTTTTTATGCAACAAAATATGCCTAATTATATAAATATATATTCTTTTAGGAAAGCATTAATCTCTTTCGCTCTTTCGTAATCCAAATATTTAAAAAATTATCAAGTTTTGATTTATATCAAATATGTTATATGCTGAGACATTTTAAAATAGTATTTGAACCCTAGAAACATATTGAATAATAATAATAATTTAATTAAGAAGGAACTACGATCCTACATGGGAATTTTATATGTTTTTATGCTAAAAGATATGGTAA
The DNA here is from genome assembly GCA_008042615.1 of Drosophila auraria. Taxonomy (NCBI): domain Eukaryota; kingdom Metazoa; phylum Arthropoda; class Insecta; order Diptera; family Drosophilidae; genus Drosophila; species Drosophila auraria. Next base: position 3,623 of record VNJW01000922.1, on the reverse strand, counting down.
ATGTCACATTTTCTATATTAAAGACGTGTAGGATCATAGTTCAACCTTTAATCCTTTTGTTTATGCAAATAAATCATGGAATGTAATGCTTTTTGTGTTCTTCTTTCTCTAGGTGCAGGGAGAGCAGCACAAAGAAGGGAATTGAAATAAACAATGAGCAGCGAATGGCAAAAAGCAAAAGCAAAGGCTACAAAAAAAGTGGAAAAAGGCAACAATAAAATAGGCGACAAACAGCAACAACGGCAATCATAAAGGCAACGCAATCAAATGATAATAAAAAGCAGCGGCGATTACGCCGGCAGAGGCGCCGGCCGAGACTGCGACGTCTCCTCGATGTCAGTGTGGCTTCATTCCCCCGATTACTTTGCATACACCTATACCTATTATATGCGTGAGTCGCGGCGTGTCTCCAAAGGTGAAATGCGAAGAAAGACCGGGGCCCCAGAAGACCCGTAGACAGAGGACAGAAGAAGCTATAGCAATTCCCAATTCCACATTCAAATGCAAAACAAATTCAAGAAAATCGAACAACAGCGAACAGATAGAAGGAAGCGAACGAACGAAAGAAACCTGGTGTCATCGTATAAATACAAAACCTATACAGCCGAGGTGGTAATTATAGGAACTGTATCGAAAATGGAGGAAAACTCTTGTAGTAAACGCTAGTTTTACAAGTAAAAAGCCTTTTGTTACAGCTTCGAGTGACTAGAGTCTAGACAACCATCCCTATCAAATTATTTGCCTATCTTATCTGTTGGGGAAGCTCTAAAGCTAAACAAACGGACTGCATGGTACTCTGTTTTGACAGTGAACTTGCTAATGGATCCTAGGAAAACACAAACACAAAAATAAAACGTACTTCAAACCCATTAACCTTTGATGTAAAACCAAAAAGATCAAGTATACGCCTGGTATGTAAAGGGTGCTGGAGTCATATTAGGGGGAACTACAATGCTAGCCAATGTGGTTACTATGCTGAGGGCTTTTTGCATAATTTCTTTGGGTTTGTATAGTGTTTGTATGCTAATCAGATTTATTTACCTATCTTATCTGCAATTATACAAATACAAAACCAAACAAATGCAAAGTTCATTGCTATTTTATTTATCTTAATGAACGCAGCGATTATTTTGACAAATGTTTTGTTATTATTATTATTTTGACGCCGGGCTGGGGCGGCGGGTAGATTAATGACGAATGAGGAAGGTGTAAAGTGTAGTATTTCTGGCTCACTCAAAAACTATCGTTCTACTGCCTTGACCCCGTCTGTACGTACATATGTATGTTTGTACGGGTATGTAAATATATGGAACGCTATGTGGCCACGACAAAAATATTGATTGAAAATCAATAGGCTCGGCCTGGCCCGGTTGCTGTCATTCATTCTCTATGATTGCTCGGCGGCGGCATCGGAGAACTCGGAATTCAAATGTTAGCTGCGATCCAACTGCCAACTGCCGGCAAACTCACTTCAATCGTATATGGATGGGTACCTATGTACATGCTTATGTGGAGAGTACCATATAGCAGAGACATACATACGTACACAATCAGAAATGTGTACATACATACATAGTATGTGTGCCAGTAGTTTTTGATGTTCGTGCGTGTGGCGATGACAAGCTCGGCTTGATAATTTAAACACGTAGCCCCCGACTAGAGCCTCCCCCTATGCACCCTCTGCCACCCCCCACACACACACACATGCCATAACGTATAGAGCAAAACAGACGTAAAAAGCGAAAGAAAAAAAGAATAACAAAAAAACACACACAAAAATGTCAACACACTTTTATTGTTGTTGATGTAATACCCTGCACAGATCGGGGGTGGGGAGTATATCGCCTACCCTTAAACATTCAGTACAAGTTAAAAATAAATTAAGGGGAAAGGGGGTGGTTGTAATAAAATTTACTAGTCCATTTGCAGTTTAAAAATTACGAATGTACATATGTATATGTGGGTTAGAGTTCAAAGGGGGTTACCCCCTATAGAGGCCTTTATTAAGGCGTGCCTCTTATTTAAAATATGTTATTTAAAGTTTTTACTGGTTGATTTAGTTAAATTTCTCAATTTATCTATGGTTTCTACTTAAAACGTTTAAAATAAATCAGTTTTACACTAAAATATTAAAGGAATTATGCTTACATATTTTTTATATACAGTTTACTCAAGACATTATTATAATAAAATAATCAAAAATATATATTTTTGTGCGAATATGATTGAATACTTGAACTTTTTTATATTCTTTTTTTTAATAATTTCTATTCAGTAGATTATTAATTTCCTCCAGGGTACATTTAGAGTCAGTACTTTCAATATTAATAGAAATTAATATATACCACTTTGTACTTGAGTACTGTATTTTATTTAAATACTTGTCTTTATAGGCCAAATAATAGCCAGACCTTAGGCCCATTTCCGGGCTGCTCTGCTAGCAAGGGGAATGGGCTGGTCGAACCCTTTTTGGGGTTCTTTCTTTCATTCTTTTTGTTGCCTGTGTGGCGCTTTTTGGGGCTGTAGCTGTAATCGACTTTGTTGCTGTTTTTGCAGTTGCTTTTGTTGCTGTTGCTGCCGCTGCTCTTGCCGCAAAACAAAAATGCCAAAGAAGAGAATATAAAGTAGAGCAGCACCCAAGTCGACAGCGAAGCCGGCAGCGACGCCAGCAGCATAAGCCGCACTCAGCGAAAATGTGGATGGGAAGGGGCGGGCGCAGCGTATGCACTGAAGCAGCAAATAAACCACGTATTCACACACGCACACACACACACTCGACACACTTCCACAGATATTCAGAAGCAAAACAGCAAAAAATACAGACAGCAAAAGTGATCTTATTAAGCTTTTATGGGGTAATTTTGGTTAATATTTAATTAGAATGTTAGAAACGAAAATATTAATATTTCGTTTGACATATTTTCTCTGATAAATTATTGTGTATTTCTGGAGAAATAAAATTTTTTCGTTTAAATTGAAATACTTTCATTTTTTAAAGAAATAATTGAAAGAAAAAAATGCAATAGTGACTAAGAAATACATTTGTATTAAAATTGATTAAAAATCAAAGCCAATATCCATTTGTATTAAATTTTTTCGTATATTTTAAAGAATCTTAAATTAAAACGAGAAAGAAAGCTAACTTCGGTAAACCGAAGTTTATATACCCTTGCAGTCAGCAATTGGATCATTGAAAATCGATCCAATTTGGTAATGTAAAAAAAAAATGTCAAATTATGTAAATTTTGTAAATTTTACATTTTACATGTAGAATTTTACATTTTCATATAAATCGACCGATCCCTTCTATGGCAGCTATATGATATAGTTGTCCGATCTTAATGAAATTAAAACCGTAATTCTAGAACTATAAAAAACGACTATATCTCGAAATTTATAGAAATTCGTTGAAAAACAGAGAAATTAAACATTTTTGTACATTAATTTCGCCATCATTCCTATGGCAGCTATAGGATATAGTGGTCCGATCTTAATGAAATTAAAACCGTAATTCTAGAACTATAAAAAACGACTATATCTCGAAATTTATAGAAATTCGTTGAAAAACAGAGAAATTAAACATTTTTGTACATTAATTTCGCCATCATTCCTATGGCAGCTAT
>VNJW01000920.1:0-17091 GCA_008042615.1 Drosophila auraria | reverse complement strand
TTTTTTTTTACATAATTATTAATTACTTATTAGTTTTTGAAATTAAAAATATTTAACAAAAAGATAAATTCATGTGAGATCGTAAATGTTTGAAATATTAATAATACTGAAAAGAAAGCCCATTATTATATTATATTTAAATGTATGTTTTTGTTTAAGAACAAAATTTTATCGACAACGGTCGATGATAGCCGTGTGCGACGGTCGCTTATGAGTTGGCCAGCTTTGCTGAAAACCCTTTCCGATTCACACGAAGATGCGGGAACGCAAAAAAACTTTTTGGCCAATGTCTTAAATGCTTCACCATCGGTAGTCATCTAAAATAGGATCATTTCTACAATATATATCGGAAAAATATATTAATGAATTATTTTTTACCTCCCAATACTTAAGTGGGTCGCATTTTTCTGGTTGGTTTTCCTTTTCGATGTGTTGCCTCAATAAGATGATGGCATCTGCCCAGGAAGAGTGCACTTTACTTTGCGCTTTGACTTTCAGAAACGAAAATCGTGTTGGTTCTGGTGTTGGTTCTGGTGTTGGTGTTGGCAGCTGTGGATTCGCGGACATTCTGCTGAACAGCTCATCTTGAACAGCCTTAGCAGCTTCTTCTGCATTGGATGAACTAAGGAATCCCTGTTTTTTGAAACGGGGATCTATAATGGTGGAAATTCTGGGTATAGTGCGTGTTTCATACGCTGCAAGTCTTTCCCCGAGTCTAGTCTTGATGAACTCTAAGACAAGTTTTCCCTCTGCTGTTTCCAAATTAATTTTCTTAATTTTGTGCTGCAATTCGCATATTACAGGTATTATAATAGACACTGACACCTTGCTATTGGAAGACACAGAAAGCGTAGCGTCTTCAAAGGGAGACAACAAAGCGGCTATATCTTTGAGAATATCAACTTCTGCTGCAGAAAATGGAGAAGGAGCATTGTGGCAAGATATTAAAGCCAGAGACACAAACTCGTTGGTCTTTAAGATTCGCTTGATCATAGCAAAGGCGCTGTTCCAGCGAGTTGGCATTTCCTGCAGCAGAGTACAGGGATTTTCTCCCTGTGCTTCCTTAAATTTGGCATAGGCAACCTGGCTTCTCTTGAAGAATGCCACTATTGTCTTACATTTTGTAAGTATATCATCAATACACGGCATCTTCAGAATATCCTGCACGAGCAGGTTGATTGTGTGAGCTACACATGGTAGGTGCTTATATTGAAGCAATCGACATGCCTTTACCATGGAAGCATCATTGTCGGTTACTATACATACCACCTTATTTGTCACCCCCCAATCTTCGAGCACCGCCTTCATGGTTTCAGCAATATTTGAAGCGGTGTGATTGGTGGAATCGAGCAGCTGCCTTGTTGCTAATATTGCAGACTCTAATTCAAAGTTCTTCGATACAAAATGGCACGTTATAGTTATATAGCCTTCATTGGCCCTTGATGTCCACAGATCAGTGGTTAATGCCAGAAAATCCACATTGGCCAATATTATATACAGTTTGTTTTTTAACTCCTCATACTGGCTTGGAAGCACTACATCGCGCAAATGTGATCTGCTGGGCAACTTGTAGCGTGGGTCCATTTCCTTCATCAGCTCCTTAAATCCTTCATCCTCAACACAACTAAAGGGTTGGACATCGACAGCTATCATACGCATCACCTTCTTATCCAAACAACGTTTCCGAGTGGAATCATTGTTGTAAAAAAACGGAGCCCTTCCGACATAAACATCTATTGTGTTTGTCTGCTGGCTTTTTCCGTCTTTAAGGCGATCAGGATGAACATGCTTCAGATGGTCAAGAAGGTTTGTTGTGTTTCCGGCTGTTTTTATAGCTTTACCGCAGTAGTTGCATATTCCATGTGTTTTTTCAACAGTTTTCTTAAAGTGGTCCCATGCCACCGAAACATCGCGTTTCTTTTTTTTTGGGTCCTCCACATTTTCATCTGCTGCTCCTATAAAGAACAAACTTTTAAATTACAAGTTCCATGTATAAATAAACGGGCATGCATGTGTATATGTACACACGTGTAAGAATGCATACCCGCATTTAGAAGCACAACTCGGGTGGTTAATAACTTACTTTTTAGATATCTGTCCATGTCCTCCACTTAACAACCAACACCAACACCACCAGGAACTAACACTAAATTTGTAATATGCTATTAATAATTTATGGGGAAAGAATTTAATTTGTACTTACATTTTATACGACTTTGTTTCGCACCGCGCAGTAGAGATGGAAAAACATCGATGATTCCCTGCCAAACATCGATGTTAGCGATGTTTCGAAAACATCGATGACATCGATGTTAGCATCGATGTTTCTCCACCTCTATAAAGGTACGGCAAACCGTATTCGGCCAAGTAGATAAGTCGAGTCGATGTGACCAGTGACTAATTTATGAACGAACACCACTCCGTGGCAGGTCCGGCGATCCTTAAGGTGGGACATACATGTAGGCCGAAATTTTTTGACCAAAATAGAATAGTTTATCATTTGGGGAATATGCTGTAAGAATTTTGAACTCGAATTCGAACTCTTAGTGCCTCAAATCGAGCTCGTAAGGGCGCAACTAAGGCTGGCTTCCTGTCTTTCTTCCACTTTTCATTTTTGCGTTGTTTACTTATTCACACGATTCAAACAAAACTATGCAACATATCGGAGTGAATCAGAATGATTGCTCTTTGCTCTTCGATTTAAACCTGAGTCTTTTTTCAAAAAAAATTCTTTGTTTCTTTTTTTTTAGGGGGGTGGAGAGTGAATTTTTTTTAACTGAATTAATTTTTTTCATTTTTTCTATTAGTGAACACAAATAGTTTTAGTTTTTTGTTTCTGACACGATTTAGCTCTATCGTGTCCATAACCGGGAAACTCAAACCACGAGGCCGACATTTTGTAAAATTTGTTCAAAAAATTTATGTAACATTCTCAAAAATAAAGTTATCATCATCTTCCAAGATGATAACTTTATTTTTTCTATGAAAAAAATCAAGAAAAATGCCTCAATTTTGACCATTAAAATAAAATGTATGTTCCTCCTTAAGTGAGGGCAGGTCCAAAAGGCGCAGTCTGTCAACGTACGATGACAGGTTCCCAGTTTAAGCCCCGCAACGCAAACAAAAGGAACTGTTTCTGTACCGATTCGACAAGGTCCTGATATTTTGCGTATTGAGACCATACGCACGAGACATATTCCAGAATTGGACGAACAAGTGAGATATAAAGGAGTTTGGTGGTATAGGGATCATCAAACTCCTTCGACCAACACTTTACAAACCGCCGCTTTTTCCTCTACTATGAGCCCAGCATTTTGGCCGCGATCGACAACGAAGGCAAGGGCTTAGTCGGGAGATGGCCGTCGCCACTGACGCCTTTATCTTAACCACCAAACGTGACATCTCAACGTGCTCTACAAAATCATAACCACATATGACATCGAAACAGATATTTCCCTCCAGATCTTTATTTATGCAAATGTTTTACCTTATAATTGAATTTGCCTCTACCAATTTAATTATTACAACTTTAGACTTTATCTCTTCTAAACTCCTGGATTCAGATTTTGTGTAAATTATTCTTCTTGGCGGGATCTATATTTTTAAAATTTTGTGTGTGAAGAAACGGTAAGAGAGAGTGAGAGCCCAATAGCAAAGACCAACCTGTTTTATTACATTTTATATTCTTTTCGTCACCCAACTCTCAATATACCAAAAGTCTCTCCCTGCGACTTCCTAGTATTTTTCCGTTCGTCTGCGTACCGGCCTTTAAAAAAGCGCTTCCGAATATTGTTTCTCGACTATTGACATCTCGCTTTTGATTACACCATAATTTGCTGTTAATTACACAGGTCGACAAAAATCGACATTTTTTAATATTGAAGTAGAAAGGCCAAAGCTCTTTTTAAGCTTAATACCCGCTCTGGGCAACGTAAGGTTTGGGAGTTATTAAGCCTTGAAAAGTGCCGATTCAAGCAGTGCATCATACTTTGACCGCGATTTTCTCAAAATTTGTGGGTGATGGAAACTTTTCAGTTTCAGACTAGTAATGTACCGGTTCAGATCTATCAGAATCAATGGCTTTTATTCGCCGGCATTTTTCTTGTCGACCACTGTTATCCGTCAATTATTCGTGAAAAAGTTTGCAGGTTAATTTTTTACTTTATTTTTTAGGTGCCCACCCAAGTTGATATCAAGTTAGAAGGGCAAATCCCAAAATATGTTCGGCAAGTTTTTGCAACATCTGAAATTTTATTGTCTCAAAGAAAAAAACTTTTTGTGGTATTTTTACTGGTAAGTCTACATTTTAAAATGTAGGACGAACGTTTTTAGATCAGGTTTCAAAGAAAATTTGATTGGAAAAGACCTTGAAAGACATGAAAGGTTAAATATTTTATTTACTGACAATTCAATTTTTCGACGTTTCTGAATATTTTTTCTTCCGTTCACGATTTTAAGTAAGCCCTTTTTATTGTAAGGTATTCGAACAAAATTTATCAAGCTTTGGAGGATTTTCGCCATTTTCCGAAGACCTTCCCTTCCCTTTTTGAAGATATAAAGCAAATTGGTCGTATTCTACAGTTCAATTTTGATTTGGTTCTTCTAACGTTTTTTTTTTTTGTCACTTGTATATTGTTAAAAAGTTAGTAGTTATTAAAAAAAAAAATAAACAATGAGCCTAATTGTAAATTTAATACTGAACAAATTTTAAAATAACACCGGTGTGGCTATTATTTTTGCCTGGCGGAAAACGTCCATTCTTCGCAAATTTAAGCATAGCATTAAAAAAAACGCGGAATTAATTATATATATTTTTTAAATACTTCGAAATACTGTAACTTCACAAAACATAAATGATTGGCAGGCATACATTCAAAAAGAATCGAGAAATAACTAAACAAAGTAGCAGATGCCCATGACATATTATGTTGGCCAGTAGTGTATATGTGTAAAAAAATGCAAGCGGTGAAATACAGTGAAACAAAAAAGAACAATTTAGCAAAACAAATCGAATTTGGAATTGTTCAATCTGTCTTACGGCATATATTTAACACACACTTTTAGAGTTTTGAACGGCGATGGAAATGTAAATAGTAATTGTTGTAAATGTAACTTGCACAGAAAGGAAGTCTGGCAGTGTACACAAAAAAAGGGATTTGATTAATTATTATCTGCCATAGTGTCGGATAAATTGGACTTCACAAAACCTTTCTGTATGACCGGCAGTAATAATGTAATAATTAGAACTTATGTATCTACTGCCGTAGTTAAAACCGGCTCGAAGGACCAAATGTTCGGAGAGGGCGGCTTTTAAACGGAGTTGCACAAGATAATAAACACATCAACTTTTGGGGGGCTTATGCGATAAGCGGCGGAAGGTGTTTATTGGTATAATTTGAATACAGTCCTAGTCTATGTAACTTAAATTAGATTACTCTAATGCAAAGTGGAGACTTGCAAAAGAGCGAGAAAAGGAAAGAGCGAGGCAGCCGGGACTTCTAGACGAAGATCGGGAGCGGGGATACAGTGCTAGCTAGCGAGATAAAAACATCTGAAGGAACTGCTGTTCGACACTGTCTCTGGAAACTGCAGGGATCAGACAATTTCATAATCAGACTCTGATAAGTTTAACCAGGTTTTCGTAAAAACAGGTACGTTTTTATCAAAAGAAACTCTATTTGTATACAACCTATTAAGATTCCTTAAAAAGCTGCGAACATTTTCATATGGTAAAGGCGGTAAATCTATTTCCATTTTTAGGTGAATAGTAACAAATTCATGAGCAATAACATGCTCAGGCCAAATAGAAGGATCAAAAGCCCTATCAAAAAGATTATCCTGAAGGGAGATTTTAGAGGATGAAACATTTCTCATCTGCTTGAAGTTGAACTTAGTGACAACGAAATCGGTGACAGAAGAATTTAAACTGTTTCTCAAGTGCGTTTTTAAATCGTTAGGGGTCTCGTGCGGACTTAATCTCGAGATAAAGATTGTTTTAGGAGGAGCAATTCCAAAAATTTTGTTTGGTTTCTGCCGCTTTATGCTCAAGGTAGGCTTTGCGGTGGGCGGGTTTAAGACATTTGCAGGGCGTAATGGTTGTACGTTAGATTGTGGCACCGGAGTTGTGCTGGGTTGACAACCAGAAACAGAATATTCTGAGTCCATATTATTAGTAGTAGCCGCCTGCGATAAGGATTCTGGGATCAATCATGGCCAGTACTGGAGGTGTCGATTGGCTTTGCCTGAACTACCTACCGAACTAGTTCGTGTAGGTACTTCCTTGACTGACCCTATGGTAAACGAACGCCGAACCACCTTTAACCCTATGGTAAACGAACGCTGAACCACCTACCACATGGGTACTTCCTTGACTGACCTTATGGTAAACTAACGTCTAACCACATAATATACCTTCTTGAGAGACCCTATTGTAAACGAACGCCGAACTACTTATAATCCTATGGTAAACGAACACCAAACAACCTACCACTTGGGTACTTCCTTGACCGACCCTATGGTAAACGAACGTCGAATCGAGATCTTCATGTTGTTGTCTGATTTGCCTCTGTGGAGCGTTGGGTAGTGTGCTGGTCGTAACAATTGTGCTTAGGGCTGGTTCCTACCCCCCCCCCCTCTTAAACTGCCTGACAACTACCAGTCCGGAAAAATTTGTCACCAGATAAAAGCAATATGATTTCCTGCCCTGCCTGATTATTGCTGTAAAGCACTGAACTGTCACTTGGGTGAAAAAAAATATACAAATTGGAAAAATGTCGGGAAACAAAAATCGCGGAAATCACCTTTAAGTCGAATCCTGGAAAGTTTTGCTCTAAAGCTTACTGCTCACTCAGGAGTACAACGGCCGTGGAAGATCATCTTAAGAAGAAAAACAGAGAAATGTATCGGCACTGATGGAGGAGTGGCAACCTCTATTTTTGTTTCAGCCAACGCCGAAAAGATAGGTAGAATGTCCGTCTCTTTTTATTGTTATCGGTTATCGGAAATAATTTTGTTTCCGGGCCGGAAAATATTTTACAGGGAGTCTGGGTCTCGGCGAAGTTAGCTCTCACATTTATACGATAGGAAATAAAATTTTCTAAGCCGGAACTTTATCTGACCTAAAAAATTTAACAGGGAGGGTAGAAACCGGCCCTTACTATTACATTGCTATTTATATTATTTTTCGAGGCAAAAAAGTTCCTTTCACTTGCTTCATTTGTTTAGGTTTTATGAGCGATCGAACACGAAAATGTTGAACACTTTTGCTCCCCACTGTATATACCTCGGCTTGCCCAAGTTAATTCCTTTCTAGAAAAATAATGTGAGTTGTACGTGTTAGGCTGCACCATGATCCTGTGAAGATGCGGGATGGAAGCATACATATGTGTTTACGGCTGCACCATGATCCTGTGTGGATGCTTGGCGGGAGTCAGGAGGACGAGTTGGTGTCCTATTGGAAATAAAGAGAAATTGTGAAAATGAGTGTTGTTGAGATATAACAAGAAACGCTGTTATATAAATTAGATTGAATAATAATTTAGATTGGAAGTTTATGTCATAAATAAGTGAATTGAATAGTGCTTTGTTGTTAAGCTTATTGGGTTATAATCAAGCATACACGAGGACGTGTGCAAGTCAGGAAGGCGGTGTCGCAGTTCTCAGAAGAGTTTGAATTTGATGAACGTTAAAGTTATTTGGCGATCACTTTTGGTTGTCGCTGAGTATACGCAGCTGCGACATTAGTTTCTGGTAAGACATGGACTCTACGTATTCCTTATCTTTTGAGAGAGTGAGATCTCTCCTTCTGTTCTCGTAGGCCGACGGCATTGCCAGCTCACTCAAAGAGCGGCGTAGCCGTCAAGTAGGGCCCGGTTGCCCAAGAGAGGGAGAGAGAACAGGAGCAGATGAGCACAGGTATTTGAAATGGTCGTCACTTTGAATTTGGCTCTTGGCGCGATCGGGACTGACTGTGGTATCGAAATGGCAGACTCGGAAAATTCTCCTCCGTTAAGTATAATAAATAAGTATAGTAAATACAATATATCGATACCTAAAATAAATCGTCGCCCGAATTAGCACCCAAATAATAAATTTTATCACGTATATCTAATCAGGACCTAGGGAGCACCAGGAATAGGCCATTAAAAAGTCAATATGGTCTTTTTAAAGAAAAAGCGGAGAGAGGCTTACTAAAGTATTAAATATATTAAGAAGCTACATTTTCAAATCTTTTTTTTAATAGTTTATACTTTTAACAACATTCTGTGAAAGCGGCAATGTCATTTATTGAATAGTTTTTGAATGGCAGCGTTTTAAAGAGCGACCGCTCGCAGGAGGGATACGGCATTAGGAAACTTTAAACGGGTTGTTCTCGAAACGACAAAACTGCTGCCATTATAACTCAACGATAAAATAAACCAATCGCTTTTAAATTTTAATTTCGTATTCTTACAATGATCTACCAATTTTTTGATTGGATGCAAAAACTGTTAATTTGGCTTCAGTGCTAACCATAGCGTGCATACAAATTTATATAGAACCGTGATTTATTAGCCACATAAGCAGTGTCTTTACTAAGCGACTAGTGGGTATCTCTGCTAATTTTTGTCCAATTGAGTACGAAAGCTGTACAGGCTTTTTTTTGACATATTAAATATACTGTACAGTATTGAATGAGTACAGTATTTTTAAGAACACCAGACTACTGTACAGTACTGTATACTTAGAAATGAATGTATTCATGCAGGTCTCTCATGCGTACAACTGATTTAAATGCTGTCAACAAATTTGGTGGCTCTAGCTCTTATACTCTCTAAGATCTATTTACCCACACGGACGGACGAACAGACGGGCATGGTTAAATTGATTCGGCTCAAGAAAATATCAAGAATATATGTATGTATATACTTTATAGGGTCGGAAATTTCTCCTTCTGCCTGTTACATACATTTTCTGTTGACACTAACTTATAATACCCTTGTACCCTATGGGTACCGGGTATACAAAAATTTCAGGGGTATGCTAGTGCAAGAGCGCTCACTTCAAATCGCTATAACTCCTGAACTTATTTGAGTTAAGATGTGGTCAAAGTCTTAAACTATTCTTAAAAGTAAAACAAATGTTTGGAGATAAAACGTCCAGGGGTACGTCCCTTAATAGCATGATGACACTGCATTAAAAACTTCATTAATTGGCGCATTAATTAGAGGCTTGACAGCAACCATAGGGTTTTGCCTAAGTGCGAGCAAGACGACTATACGGCACTTTCAATGAGAGATTAATGCATTAATTGCTTATTAATTGACAAACTTATTGGCCTATCGAAAAAAATACCAGACAAAAAAATGAGTTCTATAGAATATACCGTCTGTAATTCATTAAATTGTATGTAAAAAGTATATTAATGTCTCATTAGACAAAACGGTCTCACAGAATATATTGGTTTTTGCTAAAGACTTGGCATAATTTTCAGCAACTATTCTGCACAATAGCAAGATAAATTAACAAAATAAATAAGTTTTCCGCGGCATGGTTTTTCCGCGTTAAATTTTGCAATTGTTATGAATTAACTAAATCTATGTACAAGAAAAACTGTAAAAATAGTTTTCGTATTAATTTCTGCTGGTGTATTTGCATGAGGATTCCAGAAATGAATAAATTCTCCACTGCGAATTATGGCCATCGTTATTGTTTACCTTTTAAGTCAGTGTGACCGTAGTCGCATTACGAAAAAAATCCGAACCAAAAAAAGACATATAGTTGTCTCTTACAAGGTTCTAATGAAGTAGCTAATTAATGAAAACTTGTGCCCTATATCGTAGCCGTATAAGGGTATTCTATTAAATGCTAATAACCTACATCTCCAGTTTATAATAATCACATTCGACTGTTCTTGTAACTGAACTATGCAGGTCTGTGTAGCCGGAGCATTAAATTGTCTTGCGTGGATTTCAGCTGGTTTTTATACCCTTGCAGAGGGTATTATAATATTTCCATGATATTTGCAACGCAGTGAAGGGGGCATCACCGACTCCATAAAGTATATATATTTTTTATCAGCATCACCAGCCGAGTCGATCTAGCCATGTCCGTCTGTCTGTCTGTCGGTTTCTACGCGAACTATTCTATCTGTTATCGAGCTATCGGGCTGATAGCATAGTCTTCTTTCTCTAGCACGCAGTATATATGTCGGAACGGAAATCGGACCACTATATCCTATAACTGCCATAGGAATAATGTCGAAAATTATGTAAAAAAAAATTGAACTTCTCTGTTTTTTAACGAATATCTATAAATTTCGAGGTATAGTCGGTATAGTGTAAAATGTAAAATTTTACAAGTAAAATGTAAAATTTACCAAATTTACATTATTTGATATTTTTTAACATTACCAAAATGGAAAGATTTTTAATAATCCAATTGCAGACTGCAAGGGTATACAAACTTCGGTTTACCGAAGTTAGCTTTCTTTCTTGTTTGTATTGTCTTATAGCCTTGTCCCACTGCTCCGTTATTTCGAAAATGGACCGTCGGTTGTTCCACAGCTCAATCTACATTCTCCGGCGACATGTGAATGGGACGAACAGCTGAGCAGGCGTTGTTTATAAAATCAAAACATTTATTAATTTAACTTCATGTTTTCTTTATTATTAAAAGAGATATATGTATATATTCTTTCGTTGACAAACTTTGGAATGTTCATGGACTTGAAGTTTCGAAGGATCCGATGGACTTGTTGAAAATATATCCACGTTGAAGGTGCTCCTCCTGTGGTACCCTGCTCTTTGACTTCATTCTTGTACTTCCTGGTCAGGTTGTCGTTTTTCGTCTTGACGTCCTTCCACTCCACTTCTTCTAGGCCGGCTTCAACCAGCTTCTCGGCCATCTTTTGGTATATATGGTTGTTCTTCTGTGGCGACCGCATTGGAATTATGTTTTCCATCCACATATCCAATACGAGCGCATTATGAGGCGCCCAAGTAATGGAGCGTTTGCGCTTCTTTCCACTCATCTTTATGCAAAACAAATAAATACTTTAAAAAACAATAAGAAATTGTGCTTACCTTGCAAGTTTTAAAATAGCTGTGTTTGGAGAAGGCACTCACAAAATATCGTCGATAATCGATATTTTTCGGAACGGATGGTCTGTCGAACCAACTCTTTTTTTTTGTTTTATTTGATTTAAGAAATACATTGTGATAAGATTACAATACGTATTATAATTATTTGGCTTTAATATCTTCGTTTGTTTTTTTTAGATCCTTCTTATTTCTTAATTTAAAAATCAAATTTTTTTAAATGTTCCAGGATTGCCATGGCGCGCAGCATTCGTTGAACGGAGCCCCACTACTAGATGATACACAAAACTATTATGTCCTAGATGGTTATCAGAATGCTACACATACAAATGTAAAGTTTAAGCGTAAAATTGATACTTGTGACCCATATGATATTCCATTTTCGGTTAGTTCAAGCTATTTAAATCATGTTATACATATATATTAATAAGTATAATTTTTTGTTATTCGGCAGACTGATACCTTAAAAATACTTTGGTCTTTTGGGGATAAGGATCCTAATTATGAAAGCTTAACTGGGCATGGAAAAAATAGAGGCGTTAAATCACTGCATTTACTTTCTCCAATGTTTACTCAAAAAAGTAGCGATCCATATGCAAGGATAATTGAAAAGTCAGAGATAAGCAAATGGGATATAACTGTGAATAATGTAACTGTCGAACCAACAATGGAAACTCTATATTGGTGTAAAATAGTCCGCCTTCCCGATTTAACTAATAAACAACATATTATTGGTTATGAGGCACTGCTATCTCGTACAGGGTAACCAAAATATATATACAAAAAAATGTCTTTAGGATAACCAGTTTCCATTTACCAACAGTCACTTCAATTCAAATATTGTTCATCAAATGACTCTTTTCGAGTGCCAGTCAAAATCCTATCCTCAATCCGATTCATCATCGTGGAATTTGTGGGTTAGAAGTTCTGGCACAGTATGCAACAGTAATCTGCTGACCCCACGAGATTGGGATTCTTGTTCCACACCAGTTGCAGTTTGGTCGCCAGGATCTAAAGGACAATTTTTACCTTCTCATGCCGGTATTCCGATGGGGGGCGAATCAGGAGTAAAATATTATATGCTTGAAATTCACTACGATAATTCTTATCGAAAACTAAGTAAGTCGCTTAGACAAATTTAATAAATAATCATTAAAAGCACTTCGATTATCTAGTTGTAGATCACTCTGGTTTTCGTATACATTACACACAAAATTTGCGAACTTTCGACGCAGGCATCATAGTAAGTGGGGTTTCTATATCAGACACCCAGTTAATTCCACCTGGCCAAAATATCTATCGAAATGTCGGAATTTGTGGTCCCTCTTGTTCAAGTGTGGTATGTAACTATAATTTGATATCAAAAATCATAATTTATTTATATAATTTTATAAAACTTAGATGTTTCCGGAGAAAGGAATTAAAATTATTTCTGGATCGTTTCATTCGCATCAAGCCGGACGCAAAATGAGCCTAAGACATATTCGGTCTGGTAAAGAGTTAAAACGGATCATTGAAGATGACAATTATGATTACAGCCATCAGCACGTTCATCAGCTTGCTAATGAAATCCTTGTATTACCTGGAGATTATCTTATTACAGACTGCGCTTACGAAACCAAACAAAGAAAACGACCCACATTTGGGGGATATTCAACAAAACAAGAAATGTGCCTAACATTCATTACCTATTACCCAAAAATTGAGTTATCCGGATGTTACAGCATGACGCCAGTACGCGAATTTTTTGAAATGTTTGGCGTTTACCAATTTTATTCAATGAATATGACGGATGTTGAAAACTTATTTCTTTATAATGGCAATGACTTTATAAAAAATACAATTTTCACAGAATTAAAAAAAAAAGATGGAAATATGACGAAGGACGAAGATATATTTAATGACGAGTCCTTATTAAGTAAGTTTCTCCTATCTTAGTTTATCAAACATTCAAACATTTTTTTTTTGACTGAGTACTCAAATCATACATATATTCGTATTAAATTGAGAAATTTTTTTAACTTTTATATTCTATTGCTTAGTATCCTGGTAAAAAAAAAATGGTATTGTTCTTCTACTTCCTGTCAGCATATTTTTATTCCCCTGGATGGTATGTTAAATTAAGTCCCAAGTTTGAGATACTGAAGGAGTCATTTCAGACCTTATAAAGTACATATATTCCTAATGAGGATCAACAGTCTAGTCAATTTAGCCTTTTCCGTCTGCCCATCTGTCTGTTTCTACGCAAACTAGTCTCTCAGTTTCGAGTTTTCTGAATTAAATTAGTTAGTAAATAAGATAGTCTTATATCTATTGCAGGTAGTATATAAGTCAAAACACTTCAAATCGGATGATTAAAAAGCTGCCATAGGAACGATCGAGTTGGTTATCTGTACTCATAAATGTGTAACCCTATTTTTTTAGGATATATCGCTCTGCATCTAAGGTTGGACCTATAGACTTAATTTTTTTTTAATGCTGTGTTCCTGGTTAAAGATGCACGCTGAGAAAGGATATTTTGATCGACCTACTTGAAATCAGGAAATTTCGCATTTTCCCAATTTTTTAAATTTTAGTTTTTATACCCGGTACCCATAGGGTAGTGCCATCCGAGAATGTATGTAAAAGGCAGACCCTATAAGTATACATATGTTTATAAAATAAGGTGACTTTGTATTTTTAAGACAAAATATTTATTTATTATCAATATCTATGTTGTCCCCTTAAATTAACCTCCCTCAGATGCAATACACTTATGCCAACGGTTTTTCTAATCCTCAAAGCACTTCTCATAAGCACTTTTCGGTATAGCCTTGAGCTCTTCCAGCGATGCAGTCTGTATCTCATCAATCGTTCCAAATCTCCGTGCTTTCATAGGTCTTTTTAGTTTTGGGAACAAGAAAATGTCACATGGGGCCAAATCCGGTTAATATGGGGGCTGAGGCCTGATTATGGTGTTGTTTTTGGTCAAAAAATCTCTCACAAGCAAAAATGAGTGAGCATGGGCATTGTCGTGATGCAAAAGGCATGAATTGGTTTTCCACAATGTAGGACGTTTTCTTCCTATTGCCTCTCTTAAACGGCGCATAACTTCAAGATAATATTGTTTATTGACCGTTTGACCATATATGAAGTACTCCTTATGCACCACGCCATGGTAATCGAAAAATGCTTTAGTTTATTGGGTGCTATTTTGGCCTTAACATAAGCAGCGTACTTCTTGAAGTCAGTAAGCATATTTATGGTACCGATTATGTCTTGGGTATTACCCAACAACGATTTCTGGTTTTATTTAAGCTAAAATACACAATTTATGACTATTATTTATGTACATCGACTTGAATATTTGTAGCACTCATGTGTACAGTTGTATATTTTGTTTTATTTACTGCATACCTTCTGACGTCCGGAATAGGATTGATATTCATACCCGAAATATACAACTTTTACTGTCACTCACACTTTTTTTTTTGACATATTGAATATACTGTACAGTATAGAATGAGTACAGTATTTTTGAGAACACCAGACTACTGTACAGTACTGTATACTTAGAAATGAATGTATTCACGCAGGTCTCTATTACATATATATATTAATCTTAATCTTAGTCTTAGCTCTGGTGTTGCTCAGCATTGTTCCCAGCCACATTTGTCGCTTTTGAGAGTTGCCCAACATGTTCTAACAACATTTGCCTATTTTGATTGTTGCTCAACATGGTTCTAGCAACATGTCTTCTTTAGTCAATATTTTCTTTTTTCCATGTTTTTTTCCAGCCCTGAAACTTAACAAATCTGGTGAGAGTCTTGGCTTTGGTTGGAAAGATTGGTTTGGGATTATAATTTAGGCATACAAAACAAACGTTTTATGGGCCGACAACACATTCCCTGGACATTTATGATTATCATATTTACATACAAAGTTTAATTTATTCTTAATGTATTCAACTCAATAACAATTAATCTTGGAAAGTTTGAAGAAACATCAAGTTCCGAATCCAAAGCAGTCTCTAACAAAAATGTTCGAAATATCAGGGCTACAACATAGCAAAAATTTTTGACAAATTTAAGTTTGTAAAATGCATTATAACTAAAGAACGAGAGGACTCCCATTGGATATTCTTGTTTACTATTGAATTAGAACGGTCAAAGCTCTTTTTACCCGCTCTGGGCAACGAAAGTTTTGGGAGTTATTAAGCCTTCAAAAGGGCCGATTCAAGCAGTGCATGATACTTTGACCGCGATTTTCTCAAAATTGGTGGGTGATGAAAACTTTTCAGTTTCGGACTAGTAATGTACCGGTTCAGATCTATCAGAATCAATGGCTTTTATTCCCCGGCAAAAAGCATTATTAGCCTCAAAATATTCGCGTACACTTGCTGATCTGGAATAACTTTGTACCTAATCCTTAGTAGAAAAAGTAGGCTAATATCAGTATTGTGGCATAGAGAGGTTGGCTTTTTGTGCTTTTAAGATGTCTGACATCCGATCGAAATTTCTTTGCTCTTGTCTGAGAAAAAAAAATCCTTAATTTTTGGTACGTTGAATTTTCATGTTCCTAGGCTAATGTGTCTAGCAATATGTCTCAAATTTAAAGGTGGGTTTTTTTTTTGTGTGTGCAAACTTTTGGGTTATGTTGCCTGAGATGTGTGTGAACTATTTGCTCTAATGCATTCGTTTTAGGCTACTTTTAAGCTCAGTAGAACCCTTCCCAGGAATTACATATTGACATGAAAAGGGTCAGGAATCGTTTTTGACACGTTTTTCAGTCGAAACCTTCCATTTTATGACTTTTTCTATTATTTTATTAATTTATTTTACCAATTGACCAACTTTTCTCTTTGATTTTTATTCGAATATAACTTTTTCTGTTAATAACAAGCTTGTCCGCAGTGCACTGCGTCCCAACTCCTATTATAATGTTTTTTACTATTTATTAGGATAAAAACAATTTACTCATAATCAAATCGAATAAATAAGTGCTTTCTTTCTTTAAAAAATGTAGTGGTCCTATTATTTTTTCAACAAAGTTCTAAAAAAAATATTTGGACAGGAATTTTAAGAACAATATATTTTATGGTAAGGTGTAAACAAGAACAATAAACAATAACAATGAACAATAAACTAAAAATCGAAATTATAAAAAAAGCAAGTGTAACATAATTTTTTGTTTGTCAAGAAACAAATGTGCCCCAGCGGTGCTATTATTTTTTTCGCAACTGCAATAGGGAGATGACTATCTGCAAAGTTCCATTCGGAAGCTCAAAAACTAAGAGACTAGTTTGCGTAGCAACGGACAGACAGACAGACGGACATGGCTGGATCGACTCGGCTGGTGATGCTGATGACCTGATTTCAGCCTGTTACTTTTTCGGTTGGCACTAACTTATAATACCCTTCTACCCCACCGGGTATAAAAATTCTGACATGCGGACATGCATGTCTTATTGTAAAGAAAGCTCATTTTTAGGTCCCAGGTTCTTCCTTTTGCGTCTTACATTAATTTTTGATTGAAACTATGGGTACTAGGTGTACTTAAAAAAAGGTTTCCCAATATTGTTTCAATGCACTGTGGTCCAGAATCCCAAATAAGTGGCAGAAATTCTAATTTGTAAGCTAGCGAGCTAAAATTTTGCACATTGGTTTCTTTTCCACACACAAAGCACATATGTCAGAATCAGCCAAATCGGACCGCTAGGAGTGGTAGCCCCCATACAAGCCCCATATTAAAATTAATGTTTTTGTTAGAAAAACTTTTTTTTTTGTGTGTTATCAAGTTGAAATGTGGACACTATAAGTTTTTGACCAGTATGCACATACCATGTGAATTTCAACAACCTAGGATTACTGGATGGTATAGCCCCCATACAAACCTGTACTAAAATTCATAACTTTTTTGTTTTTTCTGCTATTGAATTAAACTTTAATACATTTAATGAACTAATTAATCATTTTCCACATCTAAATCATGGGAATAGTCATCGAAACATTCATAGGTGCTCAAATCATCTTCA
>VNJW01000914.1:0-28874 GCA_008042615.1 Drosophila auraria | reverse complement strand
TGGCACAACGGCTGTTTTTGGACGACCTTCGCGGAATTCGTCTTTGAGGGAGCGTCGGCCACGATTGAATTCGTTGTACCAGTTTTTCACAGTGCTATAGGATGGTGCTTCATAGTCATACAAAGATTTAAGTTCATCGCTGCACTCTTGTCGTGATAATCCACGCCGAAAGTTGTGAAAAATGATCGCACGAAAATGTTCACGAGTTAATTCCATTTTTTTGCGAAATTGATTTTTTTAAGTAACTGTAAACAACACAAATGATAGTCGTACGTCAAACCGTTCTGAGTACGTTTATGCTTAAAAATGTCGAACTTTTCAATGGAAATGTCAGATTCCACCTAACAACACTTAGTGTTGCCTAGGCCAGAAATATATATAGCAGCCCACGTATACTAAAAACTAAAACTAGATATTACTGAACTCCCATTCAAGTCAATTTTTCCCAGTGCACACTCTCTCCCCCTCTCGTTCAGCCCCTCCCCTGGCGAAAGTTTTCCCCGCCGCCTGGGTGTGTGTGCGAGTGTGTTGACCCAATTTACGGTGACCTCGTCGGCGCCGCTGTTGTTACCGTCCAATGGCCATTTCTTGCAGTGTACAAATTTCGATTTGCAAGCGAAAACCCCCAGCCGAAAGCCGAAGCCGAAATGCGAAGAGTATGTACATCATTATCCACAATGACTATATAAATCCAATTGGCTTTGCTTTGTTTGGTATTTGTTATTTGTTGTTTGCTTAGCAGCTCAATTAATTCATAAAGGGAAGCAGAGCCGGCGAAAGATACAAATGTATCCACAAGTTCATTAGTTAGAACCTGCTCGGCTTAATTTTATGGACACGTTGTTCTCGGGGTACGGGTTTTCCAGCCCCCTCAAGCCCCCATCCCCCATCCACACCCCCGAAATGTCCGCTAAAAACTTTTGTCAATAGAGGAAAAATGTAAAAAATATAAAGCCCCCGCGAGATGAGACAGGTTTTATTTTATTATTTCTGGTGCTGCCATTCGTTTGTCCAAAAAGGGGGTAAGACATGGGCCAAGAGGGGCTCAGGCAGGTGTTCCGCTCGAGACGCGGGGATTCCGACTAACCTACAGCGCGTACATTGACGTTGAACTTCAAAATCTTGACCATGATGTGGCCGATAGTCGCACCATCCGAGTATTAGCGGAAATTGAAGACGAGACCTGGGGATTCATCTGAATACTCACTTGAGCGGAGGTCGAAGTTGGGAATAGCCCAGAATTATGATGACTTCTGGCCTGACTTGTGAGACTTGCGAAATAGCTAACAATGTATTTGAAATATGTTTTATATTTTATTTCAAATTATTTTGGCAAGAAAAATATTATTTTAAACACCTTAGACATGAGTATATATTTTTTACTGGTTCTTGTGGGCTTTGTAAAGAAGAACGTGATATTTTCCAAATTGCCTTCTCTTATAAAAATCAAGTTCTGCCACGATTTGACCAAATTTGCATACTTTATCAAAAACAAAGGCTAATGGCTGAAAATATTTGAACGCCTTTGTCCTATGACTGTAAAATTTGCATAGCTTTAATGATTTTACTTCATTTTTACAAACCATGCTCAGCATTAAGGATCAGTGAGTTCTAACAAGTCTTAAGTACTAAAGGAAATATTTTTCAATTTCGGCTCATAAATTTACCAGAGATAATCAGCTTCATATAATTTCTATTAATTATTAAATTGGTAGCCGAAAACTGATTTTTCAGAGACAATTTCTCTGCGGTGCTTTCTCTAAAATCTTAAGTGATTCAAATATATGCCTCCGTCTGAGTGCCAAAAAAACCCCCTCGCTAGGCGCGGAGAAAATCTCTAATAAACATCCAAACTTGTGATCGAAACAGGAAAAAAACAAACTCACAAAGTCTAACAGTGATCAGCCAAAGTGTTATTTTATTCCCTCTCCAAAACGGGTTATACGTGAATTTGGTGATTTTTTTTCGAGTCTCCATCGAGCCGGACAATGGGCGTGTTGACGGCTGGACGTCAAGTCGGGCGTTAATTATTGATTAGTTTAAAGCGCGATTACCAAACCGGCAGCGGGCTTAGAACGAAACGGAACGTCCGACGCTAACCAACTTCCAGCGCGCTCTCAAAAAAATAAAAACGAAAATCAAGAGATAAAGAGAGGTACACCGAGAAAATAAGCGAGTTTTTATTGGTTTATACTTATTTTTTCTTGATATCCATAAGTGATGTTTAAATTGTGCTTAACCTTTTTTTTTTAAATAATAATATCCTTTAAAAGTGATATGTGACTACGAATAGAATGGTTACTAAATTAAATATGGGACTTGAATTTATTTTCTTGATTTCTTCAATGAATTCAGAAATGTAAGAATCAAATTTATGTTAGTAAAATATTAAAATGTCTAATAATTTTTAATGGTTCGAAAGATAACCACTCTGATAGATTTTTTGGATATTGCCATATATATATAGTCTGCGCAAATAACATTGAAAACCTTTTACAAACGAATAAGATCTGGTTATCAATATGTTGAAGCGTTATATTATATTTATCAATTTTCTCAACTAATATTCTTTGCTAAACCTTGCTTAAAAAAAAAACTTAAGCTTAACAAAAAATACTTTAATAATATCCTAATTATTATATGAGGTAAGCTATGAATTCCTTTATATAAAAAGCGTTTATCTTAATAAATATATAACAAAATATTTAGGTACCTCAATAATATACATGCAGTTCGTATACAATAAGGGAATATTTTATTTAGGGATGCTGCAGAATTTTCTGGCATTCAAAGTCGACAGGCTAGGAGTCTGAAAGTAGGAAATACATTTAAATAATAGTCGCAAAAGGCAGAGACTCTATCTATATTTATTCTTGCAAATGAACGATCGTTGCCTCAGTCACTACTTTATATTTTTTTTCTGTGCTGCGAGAGGTGGTGGAGAACTGGAGGAACAACAAACTGAACATCGACAACGACAACGGCGACGAGACCGCAAAAATACACGGTCGGAGAGACAATAAAAGTCGGCCAGCGGCCAAAAACGCGCTCATTTCATTGCGTGCGCTGTTTTCGCAACGGCAACGGCAACGGCAACGGCAACGGCAACAGGAACGGGAACGGAACGAAAGGAGAGGCTACGGCAGCGGAATACGGATTGAGGAATACGGAGAACGGAGCAGGGAGCACGGAGCACGGGAATACGGGAGTAGCAGCGCGGATACGCACACGGATACGGATACGGAGCCAGGATGCGACACGCATTTGTTGGATTAATTGTGTGCTGGCTGGCAGTTTGTCAACCGCAAGGTAAATATTTTTGGAATACGCCACATAGACAGGATAATGACAGGATATATACCCAAACGCACATGGCGGTGCACACACAGGGAGAAAAAGTGGGAGAGTAGCTTGGGATAGGGAGCTTGGGGGTTTTATTTGGAGTTTTGGTAATCAATTAAATTGTTTAAAGAGGAAACTTAGGGAAAATATATTTTTATTCCTTAAAGTTAATTAAAAAGTTAAGAAAAAGAAGAGCATTAAAAGGGGATTTCTTTTGACGAAACTCTTATGAATCTCTTACAGAAGTTCTTACCACTAACAAGTTGTATTTATTTTAGCTTTTTTTTTAAATTTGATATATTATTTATTGTGTAAATATTATTTGTCTCAGTGCACACATTGACATGCTGGGGGCTTTGTTATTACAGCAATAATTGCAAAATTATCGCTGGATTTTGCGCCTACGTGCGATGCATTGTCAACTCTGGAAAACAGAGCAAAGCATTCTTTTCTAAACCGAAAGAGAAAGAAATAGAAGGGACAAAAGAGACAAATATAGGGGGGCGGGACAGGACAGGGTTGCGTGTGTGTGTGTGTGTGGAAAAATAGGCTTAAAGATTGCTCGGGACTTTTGCGGAAACCGGGTTTAAGCCATATTCGAAAAGGTAAACAGGGCTTTTGGCAGATCAGAAATCGCATCATAAAATGTGATTTAAATTAAATGTAAAGGGATTGTTTTTTATTTGCAAGTTTCTGCTAAGGAAGAAAATTAAAATTGATAAAAACTTAATTAATAAAATACCTTATATGCGCAGACTTAATAGTATTTTCTACCTAATATCAACTCGTTTTTACAAGCTTATACTAATACAAAATAATGTGCGACTCAATATTTGTCAAATACCTGTTCTTTTAATCCTCTTTTACATAAACATCATTATTTAAATGACTTATAGAACCTGTTAGATCTTCAAATAAACAAACTCCATCTCTCTTTTATCGAGAAACCAGCTTTCCAGCCATCTCTTTCGATTTTGTGAGATCTTAAAGAAGAATATCAATACACAGAAAAATAAAGAATAGGTACTTAAAAACTATTAACAAAAAAACGATATAAAAGGAGGGAATAGAATAAATATGGCAAACCATAAAAAAACAAAAATGAAGCTAGTCAGGAACAAGTTTTGTGAAAAGATTGTAAATGTGTTTGGCTTTGAGTTGGGGAACTTTCCACTTAGGTTTCTTTATTTTTAATAGATATACTATTGTCTTACTAAAGCTTAATACTGAGAGCATGCTTTATTAATTAATTACTTACATTCCTTTGTTTAATACTTAATATTTATCTTGATCCTGATTTAAATTCCCATTTAATTCCTTACCCTTTTCCCTTCCAGCTGAGGCGCAGTTCGGAGGCTTTGGAGGATTCCAGCCACAGGTATATAGACAGCCGCAGGTTTACCAGCAGCCTCAGGTTTATCAACCTCAGGTTTACAGACAACCCCAGGTTTATCAGCCTCAGGTGTACCAGCAGCCCCAGCAGGTGGCTTATAGGCAACCGCAGGCTTACCAACCTCAGGTTTACCAACCGCAGGTCCAGCAGTTCCAGCAGCCCCGCCAGCGCCAGGGATCCGTGTCCAGGGCCAACACAAACGCCTATGAGCGGCAGGTGGACTTCGGCAACAATGTGGAGTACACCCAGGGGCTGTCCAACTCGCGGGCGGTGACCAGGCAGGGCGGCCAGCGGGTGGTGACCAACAGCCAGGCGCAGACGCGCGACGTCGACTTGGGGGGCCTGCAGATTGGCAACACGCTGACCAGGACGCGGACCAATGCCAACGGTCAGGTGTCCGGGGGCATCGCCAATCAGTTCCGGATCGGCGATGTCGGCCTCGGGGCCTCCTTGTCGCCGCAGAACCTGCAGAACGGCTTTGGACTGCAGCGAGGTGCTGACGGAGATCTCCGTTTGGGCCTGGGCCTGCTCAACCTGGACCTGGACCGGAATGTGGCCAACTCGAACACGCTGTCGCAGGCCCAGGTGAATGCCCAGGGCAGGGGGGCCAAGGCCGGCTCCTCCAGCAACTCGCAGTCGAACACGCAGCAGTTCGGCGGCGTGACGGTGACGGACACGCGGGCCAACTCGAACGCCTTCGGCAAGACTCGCCGCGGCCAGACCTCGGCCACCACGGGAGGATTCGGCGGCAATGCGGCCACCAATGGCCAGAGCTTCGGCGGTCCCTTCCAGCGCGTGGTGCGACAGCAGCCACAGGTGGCCTTCAGGCGCCCCAAGAGGAGGGCCCAGTTCGTGCCGTTCGGCTATCCGGGCGCTGGCTTCGGACCGGGACCATTTGCCGGCGGATTGGACAGGCCGCGTCGCCAGTTTGGTGGCTTCGGAGGATTCGGAGGAGGTAAGGGTGTGTTCTACAGAAGATTAAGCAAATGACGGACATTTTTCCGTACTTATTTAGGCTTCGGAGGACCTCAGTTTGGGGGACCCCAGTACGGCGGCGGATTCGGAGGCTTCGAGCCACAGTCGCAGCGCAAGAAGGGCAACAAGCACCAGGCCCACGGCAACGCCGGTGCCCAGGGCGGACCCGGCTTCAACCAGCAGGCCTCGACGAACAACCACGCCGGCCCCGGCGACACCGGCAGCAGCAGCATCGGCTCCAACCTGGCCCAGGACGGCAGCAGCGGCCAGGTGAGCTCCGCCAACACCAACACGCACAACAGCCAGACGGCCGGCGGCTTCGAGAGCGGCCAGAACTCGCAGAGCCAGGCCCTCAACTTCCGGCCGGGCGAGCAGCAGGCGTCCAGCGCCAACGCCAACACGCTGCACACCCAGCAGGGCGGCCGGGACACCGTCGCCTCCAACAGCGGCTCCACGGCGGCCAACAACAACCAGTTCGGGCAGTCGACGAACACGGCCAACACCAACTCGCAGGTGGTGCGCGAGGGCAACCGGCAGGACGCCACCAGTGACGCCAACAGCCAGAGCATCTTCCAGGGCAACAACGGCCAGGGCGACGCCTCGGCCCTGACCAACGCCCAGACCAGCTCCCAGCAGGGACCCAACGGCTTCGTGAGCAACTCGGCCTCGAGCAGTGCCACGGCCACCGCCGGAAATGGCCAGTCCGCGAATGCTAACGCCAATGCCAATGCCGGCGGCGGCGGTGGCTTCGGGAACGGAGCCGGAGCGAATGCCGGCGCCAATGGCGGAGGCTTCGGTGGCTTCGGCGGAGGCGCCAATGCCAACAGCAATGCCTATGGCGGATTCGGCGGCAACTTCGGATTCTACGGACGTTAGTTTTACACATATTTTATTTTAGAAGCCTGAACAACACCTTTTTTTTGTCACCCACGCAAGCACGAGAATAAAAAATGCATTTCGTTAATTTACACAGCACTGTTGGCACTGCGTTGGTGAAGGATGTTTTCAGCACAAAGGTTGTTGTTGAAACGAAATTCAAGCAGCATTGGTGCACTCTTTTGGAACTAAAATCAATTGCTGTTAAATATTGTTGAAATTTGTTAGATTGAAAGTGTTGTTGATCTTTCTTGGAATGTTGTTGAGTTTTTTGAATGTTATTGACTTTTTTGTAATGTTGTTCAATTTTATTGGAATGTTGTTTATTGTGGTTTAATGTTGTGAAATGTTGTTGAATTTAATTGATTTTCTTTTAAATATTGTTTGGTACAATATTGTTGAATTACACAGCACTGTTGGCACTGCGTTGGTGAAGGAAGTTTCAACACGAAAGTCGTTGTTGAAACGAAATTCAAGCAGCATTGGTGCACTCTTTTGGAACTAAAATCGATTCCTGTTAAATATTGTTGAAATTTGTTAGATTGAAAGTGTTGTTGATGTATCTTGGAATGTTGTTGAGTTTTTTGAATGTTGTTGACTTTTTTGTAATGTTGTTGAATTTTATTGGAATGTTGTTTATTGTGGTTTAATGTTGTGAAATGTTGTTGAATTTAATTGATTTTCTTTTAAATATTGTTTGGTACAATATTGTTGAATTACACAGCACTGTTGGCACTGCGTTGGTGAAGGAAGTTTTCAACACGAAAGTCGTTGTTGAAACGAAATTCAAGCAGCATTGGTGCACTATTTTGGAACTTAAATCGATTGCTGTTAAATGTTGTTCAAATTTGTTAGATTGAAAGTGTTGTTGATGTTTCTTGGAATGTTGTTGAGTTTTTTTGAATGTTGTTGACTTTTTTGTAATGTTGTTGAATTTTATTGGAATCTTGTTTATTGTGGTTTAATGTTGTGAAATGTTGTTGAATTTAATTGATTTTCTTTTAAATATTGTTTGGTACAATATTGTTGAATTACACAGCACTGTTGGCACTGCGTTGGTGAAGGAAGTTTTCAACACGAAAGTCGTTGTTGAAACGAAATTCAAGCAGCGTTGGCGCACTCTTTAAGACCTAAAATCGATTGCTATTAAATGTTGTTCAAATTTGTTAGATTGAAAGTGCTGTTGATTTTTCTTGGAATGTTGTTGAGTTTTTTGAATGTTATTGACTTTTTTGTAATGTTGTTGAATTTGATTGAATTTTTTTTAAATATTGTTAACATTTTTGACATTTTTTAGATCGTTGTTAAATGTTGTTGAATGTTTTTAAATACTGTTGAACGTTGTTGAATGCTGTTGGATGTTGTTGAATGCTAACTTAATTGTTGTTGAATTTTTTTATTCGACTTGTAATGATGTGTGGTACAATATTGTTAAATTTGATTTACGTATTCTAGAACGGTGTTGAATGTTGTTGAAGGTTTTTAAATACTGTTGAACTTCGCTATATTCTGTTAAATGTTGCTTAACGTTGTTGAATTTTTTTATTTGGTTGTTAATGATGTTGAGTTTGGTACAATATTGTTGAATTTGATTCGGCGTTATTGAATGCTGGAGAATATTTTTGAGTTTGAGTGAATGTTGTTGAATATTTTAGAATGTTGTTGAATGATGTTTAGTATTGTTGTTGAACATATTAAGTGTTGTTGTAAATTTTTTTCAAGCAAGAGCACATTTTAAACAGAGACTAACTAATATTTTGGCCTTCTTTTTAGCTTTCTTAGCTAATTCAGCCTTTGAATTTCTATATACTTTTCACCTCTTAACCCTTAGTTCGCCATCGGGCACAGCAACGGGTTCGATTGCAACGTTGGCAGCCCCAGCCCCGGAATGGTGGTAATTCCTCTGACACTTCCTCAAAAACTTCCTCCATCAACGACAACTTTGAGTACGTGTACTTCAATCGCTCCTCGCGCCTGGAGGATCTAGACTCGGACTCCGAGTCGGACCTAACTTCTGGATCCCTGAACACCTCGGTGGACGCCTTTGGGCCGTACGATGTAACCCAGCGCCAAGGTCGAACCTTCGGCGTGATCTACGACTTTATCAGTGGCCTCTTCAACTCCTGTGTCTCGCCCTGCACCCTGGAGGCCTTCCAGAAGCAGACCTGCTGCGAGACATATGTCTCGTATCCTTCGTACCCGCCGCCACCTCCTCCTCCGCCGCCTCCTCCGCCACAGACCTGCTGTACCCCCGTGCGACCCTATCCGCCGGCCAGACCTCTTCCGCCGCCACCACCACCACCACCGCCGCCGCCGCCACCGCCACCCTTCTATCCCCCCCCTTATCCCAACAGGAAGACGCCCGTGGTGGTGGTGGCCACGCCCATCAACTGCTGCACCATCTGCACCTACACCTACTACGGACCGCCGCCCTGCGGCCGCTTCAGCAACAACAGCAACGGCGACGGCAGGAAGGTGACCATCTACGTACCGCCGCCCTACTATGGACGCTGACGAGGATCGAAAATTGATCATAGACGAAGTCAGGGGAGTTACAAATAAAAACAGTGTCCAGAAAATAAAAGAAGCTACTTTTGGATACATTTTAAATTAATTCAACTGTAAAAGTGAGTTCTGTGGCTCCCCTCTTTAATTGCACTCAGAATCACCACTCTTTTTTATGTTTTTTTTTAAGCCATGTAAAAAATAAAACTAAAAGCAATTCAAACTTTTATTAAGCAAATTCGTTTTATTTATGTTATAATTTCTTAGATAGTCAGTGTGTTATTGTTTTCTGGTAGTAGTAGTCTTGTAGTAACTTTTACAATGATGTAGGGCGGTGTTTAATGGATTAATAAAAGTGTGAAAGTGTAATAAAGAGTAATTTTCTACAAATAAGTGGAGTATGTTTAGCTGTGAAAGTTTATATTATTCTATATGGTATGAGTCTGCTTCTGGTTCTGTGTTTTGAAAGTCAACAACCCGCTGTACATCAAGAACTGTGTGTGATCTCGGCATATAATCGAGTCCCGATTTACGTAAGAGAAATTAAGCCGTTTAGAGCTCGAGTTAGCTTCACCTTCCAATATTTTACTGTTAATGAATTAAGATTTTATTTGCGATTGGGAAAATGTTTTAAAATAGCATACTTTTAGGCTTGTACCTAAAGGGATGAATGCAGGTTCTGCTGGCTGGGTTACCGAATAATATTGGTGTTACCCTCCAGTTTACCTATCTCTGAGAAATTCCTTTAAGAAGATTTAACAAATCACAAATCGCTTAGGTAAAAATCTACACTTATTTGCCTGAAATATAAGCAGGCTTCTTTTTGTTCAAGTTTCGGAAAAGTAGACTTTCGAATGTGACAAAACGAAAATGTCCCTTTTGTTTGCATTCCCTACGCCTGGCTAATTTAGAAAACGCTTGCATAATCTCAGTGAAAGGCTCCCAGACGGGGACGGGAACGGGAGCGGGAACGGGAGCGCGGATCTGGACGGGAACGGGGCTTTTACTGTCAAAAATGCGGCAAATAAGACACACGACAAAGCGAACGGGTGGAGAGCGTAGGGCCTAGGCGATTGCCCTGGGAGGGAAATAATGTTGTGATACCCTCGAGGCGAAAGAGGGTCTTATTTCAAACGGGAAATAGTCGGTTTTAAATCCATTTAAAAAAAAAACAAAAGAATATAAAGATTTTATTAATATAAAGACAGCATATTCCCAAAATGCAATGTTTCTTACATTACGGGAGGAAAATATTGAAACAAATACCTTAGGATGTTTTAAAAGCCTTAAAATACCATATACCTTGGAGGATATTTAAAATATCAGGTTTGCCTATTTTCTGAAGGTTTTTCCTATGTTTTTTTTAAGAGTTAATTTCCCTGTTGATTTTAATAAATGAACCCAAACTTTCTCTCTTTAAATTCCAGCAAGTAGAGCTTCTTCCATGAGGCCTCAAAGTATGCAGCGGACCTCACAAGCTCCTCGCCCGACTCTCAGCCTTTTAAAGGGTATTCCCCCAGTCGGATCCTGGAGAGGATCCCTGGCCAATGTGTCCCATCTTTGTTTCGCTTTTGTTGTGCGCCCCGGCTTGGCTTTCTTTGGGGCCTCTTGTGCCGTTGACTTTTGCGCCTAAGCAAAATTTGTGCCATGTGTTTTGTGGCCGCTTTGTTTGTTGGCTTGGATAAAAATTTGCTGGCAGGCTGCCACACACGAGGACATCAGTTCAGCCCCACTGAAACTGAGACGGGACTGGGACTCTTGGCCT
The DNA here is from genome assembly GCA_008042615.1 of Drosophila auraria. Taxonomy (NCBI): domain Eukaryota; kingdom Metazoa; phylum Arthropoda; class Insecta; order Diptera; family Drosophilidae; genus Drosophila; species Drosophila auraria. Next base: position 18,018 of record VNJW01000914.1, on the reverse strand, counting down.
GATCCTGGAACCGAAAACTGAGGCACAGACACAGGACATGTCACGTCAGCGGCACAAAGCCCGAGCACAAAGGCCTGATAACTGCAGTCGCCTGATAAGCGGCGGCGACGGCGGCGGCCCCGAAACAAGGACATTCCACCCACTCGAGCACAGGCGGAGAAATTAAAGGGTACTCAACCTAGAGGATAAGGAAAAATGAAACCAGGAAGCATGCATGTTCCCAGCTGATTTCTCCGAGTGTTCCAGGAAGAGGAACAGAAAGAGGAACAGGAACAGGAGCCGCTTGAGACCCTTCTCCCACCCGGAAGCACATGCCGCCCCTTTTGTCATTTCGCTCATAACGTTAATTTATATTCAGTTCAGTCTAAAAAAAAAATATATAGCCAGGGTGGTGCGGAGAGTACAGTGAAGCCCGTGTGACAGCCATCGAGAGGAGGAGGAGGAGGAGTAGGAAAGTAGTGGGTGCTAGCCTAGATTCGCCCAGTCCTGAGAGCCGAGACTGGATGTGGATGAGGATGTGGCTCTCCTCAGTTGAAGAACCGCTGCTGCTGGTGCTGGCGACGACGCAGGGCCGGGGTGGCGGCCACGAAGCGACGGCCGGACACTCCCGAGCCGGAGCCGGACACCGAGACGGAGCCATCGTTGGCGGAGTACAACAGCAGGGGGATCTCCTCCACGCTGGTCTGCTGCTGCTGGGCGGAGTTCCGGGTTCCGGAGCGAAGCAGCTCGTCGGCGGAGAGGCGGCGCAGGCCGGGGACGACACCGGCAGCGGCGACCGGGGTCGATGCGGCCACTGGGCTGGCGGCAGAGACGCCATCCAACAGCTGATCCTCGTCGTTCTCGGGCTGATCCAGGACCAGATCCTCGGGCTGGGCCACCGCAATGCTGTTGCCCACGGGGGCATCGCCCTCGTGGTCGGCCGAGGAGATGGAGCTGCTCTGGAGCAGCGCTTCGATGTTCTCCAGGTTGGACAGGCCGTTGATCTGGAGCTGGTCGTGCAGCTCGCTGGGAATGGCGATGGCCTGGACGTCCTTGTGGCCCGAGATGCCATTGGGCGTGGGGATGAACTGCACGTTCTCGGGGATCTGGTCCGTGGGGTAGACGGGCACCAGCTCGGCCTCGTTCTCGTTGCTCGACTTCAGCAGGATCAGGGAGATGGGGACGATCTTCTTGAACTTGAGCAGGACCAGCTTCTTGATGGCCACCGCGCCGGGGAAGACGCGTCCCTGGGGTCCGGCATGGGGCTTGGCGATCAGAGCGCGCTGCTGGAACTGCTGCCTGCGGTGTCCGGGGACATGACGGGCTGTTGGGGATTTAATGTATTAAATTAATATAAATCTGTGATTAAATTAATGATTAAATTCTGTATAAAATATACCAGCATAGAAGGCTGACTATATCCAAGATTTTATAGAAAATCGAACTCTTAAGGTCTTTAGATATTTACATTTATTTATGAAATAAATGCAAACTCTTTAGTTTAGGGACTGAAGCTTTAATATCAGTAATAAATACCAGCCACAGTCATTAACTAAGGCTTCTCACTAATGATTCAAGTAACCCCAGGAGGGTTGTTCGATAATGATCGGTAAGATTACTGATACTTTTTTTATATTTATTTTCTTAGCCCCCAAGACCGACCTCCAACTCACCTTCGCTGATGGCCAATAGAGCCAGGCCAATGGCCAGAAGAGTTGCCAACTTAATTGCCATAATGACGGGGATGCTGGGACGCTGGGCTGCTGGGCTGCTGGGCTGCTGGGCTCGATGGATGTGTCTTGGACCTTGGTGCGTCGCTGGGCGAGTGACTCTATTAAATGGTTCAACAAGTGCCCGGCAAGACATTTTATACATGGGAGGAACGTTCACCGGATGGCGAAACGACCCGGCAGAGACACATAAAAATCACCCGAGAAAAGACAAAAGAAATTTCGCAGTCAGAAGACTCAGAATAGGATTGGATTTTGGATTGGTTTCTAGGTTTTGGAAAGGGGGCGAGAAGAAGAATGGTCTGCAGGCCGATTGGCAAATTATTAAACTATGCAAATGCTCGACTGATTTATGCACGGACGTCGAGGCAAGGGGCAGGGGGCAAGAGCCCAAAACCCAAAACCAGAAACCAGAAACCGAAAACCAAAAACAGAACTACTAAAACAGAACCGCCTGATCCCCAGAACGTTGACTCCATTTCCAAGTCCGATTCCCAGCTGCAGTTTCCTTTCTTCACAGACGCGCCCGCCCCCCTTGTTTGCCGGCTAATTTGCCCAGAAATTTGCATTTTGGGTCGCCTCGAAAAATGCGATACAAAAAGAAAAAAAAAAAATAAGAAAAAGCCAGCAAATGGCCAGCCGCTTGGGGTTTTTGAGCCATTTTTTGGGGTCAAAAGTGAGATTTTCAATAAGTCTTCCAGCCCCCAGCTTCCAGAAATGGCTGCCAGACATTTGTCACTGTCCGAGGCTCCTCCCTCCGAGATGTCAGGGTTCAGCGTCTGGTCCAGATTGTACATCTCCCTCTCCCTCTCCCTTTGAATTCCACGTCGTCTTCGAGTGTTCCCAATTCCGAGCAACGAACATTTAAATCAATCAAAAAATGTATCGGGTCCATGGCTGCAAATGTATTCTTTTCTGGCCCATTCTTCCCTTGAAAGTCGGTGCTACTTAGTGCCAGCCATGAAGAGGCTAACCCATCGAACTATGAGTTGCGGAGAAAGATGGGAATTCTGGGTGATTTACAACAATCGAGACTTTATTGTCCGGCGATTCCATTGATAATTGTTTGGCCTTATGTTAGTTTTGTTTACAAAGGTTAGATCTATAGAACAAGTTATTCAAAATTTATTTTATTAATTTCTATACAAAAGAGGAAATTATTACTAATAGACTCGAATAAGCTTTGGATTATATTTAGAAAATAGTAAAACATTATAACTAAGTTAAGTCAGACATAGAAAAAGGCATTTATCTGCTTTATTTGTCGGCTTAAAAATAAATGTGCATAAAGAAATCAGAATGGTTTTGAAATCCCTTGAAAAGATGTCCGAAATTATGCTTCAAAGCGTTATATCGTATGAAAATGGAAGTGAACTTCTAATTAAAAACCTCAAGCCGTTCATTGCATATTTAAAGCGCTTTTTTCATTGATTTCACATCTCTAGAGAACTTTAAGCACCTCTTGTCTTACACTATAGTTGCTGGGAAGATTTCCCTCTTTGAATTAGACATTTTGAATCTTTTTGATATGAATTATAAAGTTAATATTCTTTGTCAATTGGAATTAGAAACAATATACAATGAAATGTAAATATAAATTATAAAAATAAAATACAAAATATACATTTTATTTAATTTTAATAATTAAACCATAAATAAATTAAATTACAGTCAGTGTCACGACCATGGAATTTATGGAACTTAATATTTGGCATGAATTATTGCCTACTTTTCGACGTTGTTTAAAGGGAATATTTATGATAGAATCTGAATTCGGTCTTGTAACAGCAATATTTACCAAACTAAGCTGTAGTAGCAAAAAAACAATCACTACAGAATTAATATCCATGGAATACGTGCCTTAAAGTATACAATAAAATATTAATGGTAACAAATGTGATTCTACAAATGCTAACATTTGTGATTCTTTCTTTTATAGCATCTTTTGTCTATCAATAGAATCTTAAGAACACATGAATATAAATCGAAAGACATGCAGTATATAATGGTAGAAAACAACTGATAAAATATATATATTTATTTATATTTATAAATATTTTACAGCTGGTTCTCCTCTGTATACTTTTGCGAAGCACTGTCGCAAAAAAAAGCTCAAGTATATTTTAAGCTTAAGCAATAGCTCAACTTTTCGGATTCCTCCGCTTGATCGCTCGCTCTGATCTTTTCGCATTAGTTGGCAATTAAATCCTGTAAATTACAACTTAAATCGATTAATTGATTTTTGTGCCACATTTTTTGATTCATCTAATTACTCGATTTTGCTGTTGGTAATTACTTAAATTTCCGGAGCTACCGTGGGCAACTCGCCTGCGCTCTGCGCTCTGTAATGATGATAGAAACGACCTCAAATGGCCGCCCAACATATTTGTGGCCCATTAAGGGCGACATAAACAAATGTTTTAATAACGAAATTATGCAGAGGAGGAGAAATAAGAACGAGCCGTGTATTCATTAGCTCTGAGGCCTCGGAGCGCGAAAAAGATCCGCGCCAGCGCCGCGGCGACTCGGTTCGCCGAATGCTAATGGAAATGCATAAAAAAAGCATAAATACTCATTAGCCAACTGTATTAGGGTGTGAGTGTGTCTGTGGTTTATGGCGACCGAAGAAAGAAGAGAGAAGAAAGTTGCCCCCCCAGGTCGGGGTCACCTCATCTCGTCACCTTAGGTGCGGGGTCAACACTCACATCCGTATATATATATTGGAAAGTTAATAGGGAAAGTTATATGTTTAGATCGTGGCCACAAAAAGATTCTCGGAATTGGCACAATGATCCACTTTCGACGGAAAGAAATCGCCACGGAAAAATGAGTCCAAAGTTCAAGGGGATCTACATTTGTTTAGAACAATTATTAATTAATGTGTGTTACCATCATGAACCAAAATTCGTTGGTCTAATTTATAAGTCGAGTTAAAATAGATAAGAAAATAAAGTCGAGTTTGAATACCCTTTCAGTTTTATCAAATATATTTGGCAATCATAGGATATGGGTTATTTATTTATTTTTTTAGGTTTTTATAGGTTTTTATATAGGTTTTAGTCAATTAAATTTATTTATTTTAAGTATACCATAATTACTGGCAAACTTTCATTTTAATTTGGAATACCCTGAAAGGGTATATAACGCTGCAAAACTGTTTCCATATGGGCTTTTCATAAAGGTACAATAGTATGTTATTATATTAGGAAAAGTAATTGATTCTTTACAACTATTCTTAAATTATTTCAATGGAGAATAAATATTTGAACATAATAAAAAATCCTTGAGTTTTTAGACTATTAAACTTAAAACTTAAAATAAAATTGGAAAACTTTAAATGGATTTTATTTTTGCGTAATAAAAGCTGAAAATCTTAAAAAACTCTCAGAAGACTTAAAGGAAATTCATTTTTAGTATTCTGATTTAGGCTTACATAAAAATATATATAGCACTTTTAATTTAAACTCTAAAAATAAATACATTCAGAGGCATTATATTTAATATTTATTTATTTATTGTACACTGGAGAAGTTTGAAACTTATGCTAAAAGGGAGGGATGGCTTTTACAGCAAAAAGTAAAAAATAATAAAAAAGTTTACCGTAAAGGAAGTCCACTTATTAAGCTCAAAGATCATGCACAACTAACATTTTCTATGCAAAACAACTCATATTAATTATTCAAATTATTTTACAACAGCGTATAATAATCGACAGTAATTTAAACAAAATTATATTGTTATGATAATTTCTTGGAAAAGTCTAAGAAAAAAATAATCATAGCTCCGCCAAAGCAGCCTTAATTTGAACTCGGAAGCTGATTTATGTTAGTTATCAGTGAATAAATAAATCTGCGTACTGCGTTTAGAAATTTAAAAAAAATGAATTTTTAGTCAATTTTTGACCATTTTCATGATGTAACCCCTTATGAAATTTTTATTATATTATATATTATTTACCAAATTTTTTTTCCGATATTTTTCAATATTTTACTTTTAATAAATTGAGATTTTAGTTGCGAATCGGGAAATGTGTGACTTTTGGCAATCACTCGCTTTTCAAACCCGGTACCCATAGGGTACAAGGGTATTATAAGTTAGTGCCAATCGAGAATGTATGTAACAGGCAGAAGGAGGCATCTCAGACCCCATAAAGTATATATATTCTTGATCACCATCACCAGCCAAGTCGATTTAGCCATGTCCGTCTGTCCGTCTGTCCGTCTGTCCGTCCGTGTGAAACAACAGATCTCAGAGACTATAAGAGCTAGAGTTACCAAATTTGGTAACAACATTGGAATCTGTTGCAGGCAGATCAAGTTTGTTTTAAAATTTGGCCACGCCCACTTCCGCCCCCAAAAATTGTAAAAAAAACTTTATATAAGCTATAGTCGTAAATTTGAGTCAAATCGGGTGATAAACATGGAAGTTATAAAACAATAAAGTTTCTGTGAATGCTCTTCTTCTTCTTCAGAGCCACATAGGCAATAGTGAATAAAAGTGTTGCGTGCTTTTGGGCGCAGTATAAATTCGTAATGCAGCTGCGTACAGTTGCAGAATTTGTCTCTTTTGAGTGTTGCTCAACATGTTTCTAGCAATAATTGTCTCTATTTATCAACATTTCCTTTTTTTCATGATCATGTGCTGTTTAATTTCACCCACAATGCTTTGGGTACCGGGTATCTCACAGTCGGTCACTCGACTGTAGCTTTCTCACTTGTTGGTTGTAAGATGACCTCAAGAAGACTTCAAATAGGCCAAATATTCAAGGGACCTTCAGTCCCTGTTTATTGGTATTTCAATACCCTTGCAGAAGGTATATTTCTCATATAGATACAAACGAAGTACGTGGTCATGCTGACCAAGTCCGAATTGTCTAAGTTCAGACTTCTGACCTTAATTATTCAAGCTCCACCCAAGGAAAAGAACACCAAAAGAATTAATTATCAAAGCAATTCGAAGCATTATTATCTTTAAACCGATCAAGACAAGAGCTTCTACGCCAAGACTTGTTTTAGTCTCGAAAGCGTTCTTTCCAGTCTGAAAATATTATCTAAAAATAAGCCACAGAATCGAGAGGTTTCAGTATATTCTCCGATTTTCTCCGATTTAAACTCAACTTGACAACGGAACTCTGTCCGTTTTACGACTGCGCCTTATTCCAGAGCCCAACTAGTTTTTTGAAATATTCTAAAACCGTTTCGGGGGCTGCGACCTGCGACCCGAAGTCTTGGGCCGGCGCGCCGGTCAAGAAACCGCAAATTGATTTACAGCCCCCAGCTGGAGAGCGTCCGAGAGAGAGCGGGAGAGGGAGAGAGCTTTGCCAGAGACTCGCCGAGTCTCGCAGACTCTCCGCAGAGCCCACGCTGCGCTCTTTCTCCGAATCTTCCGAATTCTTCCGAATCTGAAAACCGATTGTAGACGGCACATAAAAAGCTCGGGTCGCGGCGCTCGCCCAAACAGTTCGGCAAAAGAAACGTCTATCTGTGGACCCCCAGCCATCGAGACCCAGATCTTGAGCTAGAGAATTGAGAATTGGGAACTGGGCTAGAAGAATTGCGCAGAAGAATTGCTAGCAGACCGAGCGAGTGCGAGTGTGCGTGTGTGTGAACGACCCACCAGTGACCCCGACCAGCGACCCAGCGACCCAGCGACGACCATGACCAAGTTCGTGGTGGGCCAGTGGCTGTGCCTGGTCCTGATCCTGGCCCTCGGCCAGGCGCAGGCGGCGGCCGTGACCCCGGCTCCGGAGGTGGAGCAGTCGACGGAGTCGCCCATCGCCGACATGGCGCTGATTGGTAGGATCCCTTAGAATATCTCGGACCGAGCCGCCCCGAACCACCTATTAATCTCTGTGTTTCTCTGTGTTTCTCTTCCCTCCTCTCCCTTTATTTTTTTCATGTGTTTTTTTTACTGTGTGCCTATTATTTTTTTTCTGTGTATCTCTGGTGATCTCTGGTGAACCCTGGTGAACCCCCGTGATGCCCCTGATTCGTGTGTGGAGCAGAGGACGCGCCCATGGCGCCCAAGTCGCCCACAGAGAAGCCGCCCGTGCAGGAGGCGGCCATGGAGAAGGCACCTGCTGGAGCCACTCCCGTTTCAGTGGTTCCCGTGGCGGCACCCGGACAGACCCACACGGTGGCCGACTTCATCATTCATCCGCTGATCGCCTTCAAGCCCCGCCAGGCCTCGCTGGAGGAGATCCAGGGCAAGCAGGCCGCCACGCCGGCAGCCGGCACTCCCGCCTCGCCGAGCACCTGGCTGTTCGGCATGAATCCCGCCCAGCAGCTGGGCTCCTCGTTCTCGACGCTGGCCGGCTCCGTGTCCGGCTGGATCAACGATCGCCTGGGCCAGCAGCTGCCGAGCTTCGTGGAGACGCCGGTGCGCACCGAGAGCACCACGACCACCCCGGCTCCGGGCACGACCACCACGCAGAAGCCCGACATTGTGGTGAGGGTGCAGCAGAGGCCGCAGAGGAACGGCAACCGCAGAGGAGGCAATGGCGGAAACGGAAATGGAAATGGCAACGGCAACTTCAATGGCAACGGCTTGGGCGGAAACGGAAATGGCAACGGCAACAGGCGTCGCCAGCGTCCCAATCGCTTCAACAACCGGCTGGACTCGTTCGAGGACGACTACTACGAGGACGACTACTTCCAGGGCAACAGGTTCGACGAGGAGTTCGACGACGACGAGGACGACCTGTCGCTGGAGCACTTCGAGGACGACGACTCGCTGGAGCTGCGTCCCCAGCAGAAGCCCAAGCGCAAGCAGACCCAGTCCCAGTCCCAGTCCGCGGCCCAGAAGCCCAAGAGGAAGCAGCAGAAGCCGCAGCCGCAGCAGGAGCACGAGCAGGAGCAGGAGTCGGAGGAGGAGGTGGCCCAGGTGGTGACCCATAAGCGTCGCCAGAGCCAGAACAAGAAGCCCAAGACCCAGAAGAAGCCCGTCCAGGTGCAGGAGGACTCCGACGACGAGGAGGAGCTGGAGGACGACGAGCACGAGGACGACGACGACGAGGAGGTGCAGGACGATGAGAGCCAGGAGCAGGACTTCCTGCCAGAGCCCATCTTCGGCTCGTCCAGCTCGAGCCGTCGCTCCCAGACCCAGCCCAACTTCATCCAGCGCGGCCAGCAGAGCCTGATCAGCCAGATCCGCCAGTTCACCCGCGGCCAGACCCCCGCCGAGGTGGGCAACAAGCTGCGCAGGACCTCCGTCTCCGGCTCCGGCTCCGCCCAGACCCGTCGTCCCCAGCAGGCCACCCTGCTGGTCAACCGCAACGGACAGACCGTCTACGTGGCCCCCGAGCTCCTGGGCCTCAACCAGGCCTACCCCTACGCCTACCAGGGCAAGCGCCAGAGGGTCCCGGCGGCAGGAGCCTTCCCCCAGCCGCCCCTGACGGTGCCCGTGAGGCGTCAGGGACGTCCCACGCAGTACATCACCATTCCCTGGAACCAGCTGGGTCTCTCGCCGCCGGAACGCCAGACCATGGTCTCCCTGGCCGAGGGCATCCAGGCCCAGCCCCTGATCCTCAACATCCCGGAGAGCGCCATCCAGCCGGTGAGGGGAGCCTCCGGTCAGCAGCAGAAGAAGAAGAAGCGCCCCCAGCTGACCGCCTCGGCGGTGCCCCTGCTGGCCGACGCCTCGCTGATGGACATCTTCCAGCCGCCCCAGATCCCCCCATCCCGCACCGGATCCTCCACCGCGTCCGCCATCAAGCCCATCAACGCCCAGCCCGTTCTGATCGCCGCCAAGCCCGTGAAGGCCGGCGGCTCCGGCGTCCTGCCCACTCGCATTCGTCCCGGAACGATTGTGGAGAAGGCCCCGGCCATGGATATGGCCATGGAGAAGCCCGCCATGGAGGCCACCGAGGCCAAGCAGGAGGAGGAGCAGCAGCAGATGATGATGCCGGCGGCCGCCTCGACGGAGACTGCTGCCCAGCTGGCAGCTCCCGAGCAGCAGGAGTTCATCATTGTCGGCGACGACGATGAGCCCGGACTGTCCCGTCACGTGCAGCCTGCCTACGGCGATGCCCGTTACGTGTCCTACGGCGACTTCCATCCCTACTTCGATCTGCTGACCCAGAACAGGCGGTTCGCTCTCCGGAAGAGCGGACGATCCCTGGAGAGTCCCGAGGTGGTTCAGAAGGAAATTAAGATGGAGGAGCCCCTGAAAGAGGAAATGAAGAAGGAGGAACCTCTGAAGGAGGAAATCAAGAAGGAGGAACCAATGAAGGAGGAAATCATCATGAAGGAGGAAATGAAGAAGGACGAACTCAAGAAAGAGGAAATGATCATGAAGGAGGAGCCCCCGAAGGAGGAAATGAAGAAGGAGGAACTCAAGAAGGAGGAAATCAAGATGGAGGAAGCCCCCAAAAAGGAGGAGCCCCAAGTCCCCGCCTTAGCTCTGTAAAAGACCAAACCCTCCCCTCACAAAAGATCGAACCCAAACGAACTCGAAATGATTTGAAATAATGAAGAATCAAAAAAAGAAAAAATAACAAGCAAAAAACCAAACAAACGATTTTCAATCCCAGTGAAAACCTCAAAAGAAATAAATTTTTTTACATTTTTTTTTTTGCGTGTGTTAATGCCTTAACCAGAAGTTAAAGAGCCAACAACGATCGAGAGAGAGAGAGAGCCAAGAACTGCGATTAGCATAGCCATAAATACCCACCTATTTTTTTAATTATTCCACCTCGACCAGTTGAAAGTTCGAGAGATCGTTGACCCTCGCAGACCACAAAGCCTGAACTCGAGCTATTAATGAGGCCCGTGCGCTTTGACCGATTTAAATATGTGTCTAACGCTTTTTTTTATTTCTTTTCATTATTTTTTTGCATTTCCATAAACATTGGGCTGGGGTCGAGCCTAATTTATGCCCAAACATCGAATCAATTAAGTCGATAACGGTATTCGGCGTAGGTACAGTTGATTGACCCGCGCAAAAATAATCGATCGTGGGCAACCCTGCTTTGAAGTTCTATAGCCATCAGCTTTGATGGCAAAGAGGACTCTATTGGGGTTTCAGAGCAGTCAGCCTGGGAGTTTTATAGCCGTGCAGCCTGGAAGTTATGAGAGAAATAGGTAAAGATCTTTGATACCTTTTTCGTTGCGAACTTTTCGGGTTAAAGGAAGGATGTGAATAAGCTTCAAAAAGCTTAAAGTTAGTTAAGGTAGGAATATGGGTAAAAGCGAGTAATTGTAAGCTCATGATCGAGCAATAGAGTTCGTTTAAGACCCTACCTTGGCCAAGTATTTCTCCAAAACCTTTTTCAGACCTAGAAAGCCTTGTTAATGGTATATTAGAAATTGTATTATATGATTTTCTTACAAATGCCATTCCTTTTACAATTTAGAGTTCCCTAGGAGAGTTTGAAGTAGTTATCTGGCAAAACTTGTATCAACCATGCATTATGTAGCATATATATTTCTTTTACGGCCAATTGAATACTGAATAGTTTGCTTAGCAGTTAGTTTCCTTTATTTGTACTACATGAAACCCTCTCTCTTCAGCATGATCGGCTTTTGGTTTTCGGCAAAGACACACACACAATACACTCTGGGAAAACGGTCTGGGATTCTCTTATTACAGCTCGAAGACCGCCCCCGGGGAACATTTAGCAAGTCAACCGGCAAGCTGGAACCACGGATCCCTCCGAAGCCTCCGAAATGAGATCCGAGGCGATGAAGAGCTGTCAATTATGGGGCCCTGGCGGCGCTGGAAATTTGCATAATCACGCCAAGAGACCGGACCGGACCGGGGAACAATACTGGGCCAACATGCGAGCACTTGAAATTGAGAAAAAATGCTGGAAATAATGTAGAAAAAATGCCAAAATAATCCAGAGAACGTTGACAACATTATCTGGTCGTGGAGATTCGTTAATTATTCCCAGCAGCGCCCAGAGTCGGCGGGGTTAACGCTCAGGCAAGTGGCGAGTCGTAGAAAAGCACAAAAGAAATGTGGATTCAGATTCGAACTCGGACTCGGACTCGGACTCGGACTCGGACTCGGACTCGGGGTTATTATTATAACTATTCGTATTCAGGCGTGTGCAGAAATATGCATAAATTGCCCGAGGCAGAGGGGTCAGCACCTGCCGAATTCGGCTTGGCCATAATTAATGCCCGAAAAGGCAATGAACTTTCAACTTGGCCTGGGCGGCCCTGCCCAGAAGTCGGCTTAAATCAATTTATTAGCCATCTGCCAACGCAGCTTTCTTTGTGCCGTTGCTTAAGCGATTTGCCATTTCTGATTTCGGATTTCTGATTTCTGATTTCTGTGACTTTTCTATATTTTCTGATTTCTTGACCCCGTTGAACTTCTCCCTAGGCACATTCTTATGGAAATTAACTTTTATGCCGTGCGGTTTCTTTTTTAGAAATTTCTGCGCGCCGCCTGTTGCCAAGCGGACCTCGCAGAATGAGATAAAAAAATATAAATAAATGTTTGAATTTAAAATTAAAATTGACCCAAGTGCTGGTTTCTTTTCTGGGGTATATCGGGGGGCTTATGAGCTGCCGTTAGTTGCAGAATTTCTCCAATTTTGACCCACTTTGACCTAACAGTTCATTAAGTATGAAAAGCCGGCACAAAGTTAATTAATTTATGCATTCACCAAAAACCGCTATAAAGAGATGTGACCTTAATTTGACACGAGAAATATTCTAGGCCCTGATCTTTGTAATTCTAGAAGCTAGAACTCCCATTGATACCCAAACATCAATGTTCTTTTAGTAACTTTTTATTCTCCCATTAAACCATGAATATTTATAAAATTACGTGAGGTAATATCTGCATATATTCATGTCACTGAATGTCTGCCTATATTCTACAAATATTTGCGACTTCTTTGATCTCCACGAAAGCCAGTCAAGTAGCCAGGAAGATGGCAAGAAGAAAGAATGCGAAAAGGCAAAGCTCATAATAATTTTATACAAAAGCAGATTAGTTTAAAATATTTATTGTTGTGTGAAAGAAATACTAGAACGCTGAGGACTATCTGTAAAATATAATTTGGTGTTAATAGCGAAGGAAATTATATATTTTAAGAGATAAACAGCCTAACTGTAGACTCGTACACAAATTAAGAGCTCGTGGAACATAGTTTCGAAAAGGCAAATTTTATAACATATTTGTACGCAAACATTTTAGTTAAAAATATTTATTGTCATGTGAAAGAAATACTTAAACGTTGAGGATTATCTGTAAAATATAATTTGGTGTTAATAGGGAAGGAAATTGAATATCTAAAAAGATGAACAGCCCAACTGTAGACTGTAGAGGTCATGGTATTAGGTATAGGAATATAAAACTCGTACAAGAATTAAGTGATTCCATTTCGCATCCTCACTGCAAAACTGATTTAATTTATAATTATAATAAAATATCAAATAAATATGAAGCTAGGTTTCTGTTAGGAGAAGTCTTTTTTAGTTCTGAAGAATGTTTCATTTATTTATGGAATAATATTTTAAGGAAAGGAGATAATTACAGTAGAATTGATGACCAATTACGTCACAGTTCTATTTAAAGGGTTAAGCCACCATTAAAATGTATTATATTTTATTCTCTAAATACTTATTATATCTTTAAGAATGTTTAAAGGGCTTTAAGATTTATTAAATCAGAATATTTCCAAAGTTATAGCAAGTTGAAGTGAGTGCTTTGGCAGAAGCCTTTTCCTGCAATGTTTTCTGGTTTTCTTCTGCGATTTTTGGGTATTCTCTAGGGGTCAAGAAAATTAATGAAAAAGGAAGGCTTAAAGGAGTCTAATGTCTCCCCTAAGTTCATCTAAAAGTATTATGTGGAAGACCTTAGCTAATAATTAGGTGAGAGACCAGAACTAGACTCGTCTGACGACTAGTCCAAGTGGCCCTGAGAGTCCAGTCAGAATCCCAACTAAAGTCTCTCAGATATAAATAATAAACCGAGATACCTCCAGATTCAGCAATGAGCCGGAACTCCAGCTCAAGCTTGAGAAGCGAGGACTTGGTGGTCGACAAGTTCTCCTGGCCGATCATCCACTGCGTCCTGACACTCGAGTTTTATGCATTTGTCGTCGAGCTCCTGGGCCACTTCCTGCTGCTCCTGGTCTCGCTGATCCTGGCCTGCAAGTGCCTCCGCCTGGAGCTGCGACGGACCGCCGACCACGCCCTGTACTCCACGCTGGGCCTGTTCCTGTGCGTGGGCGAGTCGCAGCTGCTGATGTGCCCCGCCTGCTACGAGGAGGGATTCTGGGTGAGGCACTACCTGCACGTCTGCCTGGGCGCCGTGGCGCTCTGCGCGGGCCTCGTGGGCATCCTCTCGAAGGGCCTGTCCAAGAGCAGCGAGAACAAGCGCTACGACGCCGCCAACCAGGAGCCGCACTTCGCGTCGAAGCACAGCTACTGCGGGCTGTTCGGATACCTGCTCTTCGGCGGATGTGTGATCTCTGGGCTGGGCGAAGCCTTCCTCAGTCACTTTGGACCCCTGCACCTGGCCCACCGGATCCTCGGAGTGCTCTGCTTCATCTGCCTGGCCTCCAGCCAGTGGTTCTCCTACAACTCGGCCTTTGCCAGGCGCCACTGGAGCAGGCGCTGGATTCTCTTCCTCAAGCTGGCCAGCCTGGGCAGCGTCGTCTGTGTCCTGGGCCTCGAGCTGTATGGCGTCTCGGGGCACATTGTCCGCCTGCTGCCGGCCAGCGGGTTCCTGAGACTCGACGAGGGGCGGGCAGAATCCTTGGATATACCAGATGAGTAGGACTCTCTTTTAAATTTTGTTTTGTTTTAATTTTAATTTCAATTAAGAAATGTTGTGTTAAAAATCACACAGAAATCAAAATTGTATTCAGAAATACTTTATTTGTTTTATTTTATCTTAAATTAAAGGTTAGTTTTCTACTTAGTTAGTTTTATTTACTGCTTCTCCTTTTCAGAAATAATTCCAACTTTAATTGCAGACTCTAGAATATATTTTCCTTAAAGCCACATTTCTCTTTACTTTAAGCTAAAAAATATTAATTTTAAAAATTAATTACTATATTCAAAGCATTTCCCCTTTTGCATCAATATCTATTAAGAAATTAGTGTTAAAAATTATGCAGAAATAAACTGAACACAGAATTACTTTGTATTTATTTACATTTAAGGTTAGCTTGCTACAAAAGTTCCCTTCTGCCAGCCTCTAAGACCTAGCTTCTCTCTACTGCTTCTGCTTTTCTAAAATAATTCCTAATTTATTTGCATAATGTATTAAATTATTAAACTAATAAATTTTAATTTTAAAAATTAAAAAAATCTACTTTCTCTGCAAGGTTTCCTATATTATTTATTTCTTAATTTAAGCATTTCCCCTTTTGTATCTTTAATTATTAAGAAATGTTGTGTTGCATGTACACAGAAAGAAATTGTATAAAGCATTATTTTGTATTTAATTTGTGTAAATATTTCACTTAAGATTAAGAGTAGTTTATAATATATTTATTTTTCTACCCTTTTAGACCAAGTTTCTACTTTTGCTTGTTCGAAATAATTTCCAATTCAACAACAGACTCTAAAAAGTATGCTCCTTGCTTAAATACATATTTCTTTACATTTTAAGAGAATAAACTTTAGGTTAAAAAATTAAAAATAAAAACAATCTACTTTCTTTGCCAAATAAAGAATTCTTTCTCCAAGTTCAACCTGTTTTGTTTTTTATTTTTGGACTTCTAGCCAGACTTCTAGCCGCAGAATCCATTTCTTCTGCCAATTAATCAGCGCTCCCTTATGGCTTGGCTTTCCTGGCACAAAAGCCCAATGAGGGGCTATCAATCAGCGGCTGGCGAGCCGAGCGTGGTCCCCTGACCCCTCGGAGACTCCTCCATGGAGTCCATATATACATTCGGCGGTGCAGATGGCTTCCAAGCACTTCGCATGCGTCGCTGACTCGGAGAGCAGGTCCATGACTTGGCCTCTTGAGAGTTCTCAGGGCTAGGGCTTAGGGACTGGGACTGGGACTGGGACTGGGATTCGGACTCGGGGACTCTGCCTCTGAGGTGCTGCGTGTCGCTGATTGTTTTGTCATTAGCATGACCGCCGAGAGTCGGCGGTGATCTTCGACTTTTGATTCGGAGTCGGACTCGGTCTCGGCATCCGTTGATTTATTCAGCCTCAGTGGTTGGCTCTTTTGTCCCAGGCAGGTCACTGAACTGAACTCTTTCATTCCCATTTCTATATTTCTATTCGCATTTCTACTTTTCCACACGCATTTTTCTATAATTTTGTTTATTCGTTTTCGGGGCGAAATTTCAACGGCACCGCCATCCGTCCACTTGAAATTATGCCGCCATCGACCGCAATTATGGCCCGCGTTCTGAGTGGGCTCTCTCTTGGCCGGATTCTGGCTTCTTGGCTTCTTGGCTTCCAGCTTCTGGCCAGAACTTTTTCGCATAAAAACCTAATGCCACGGCTGCGGATCGTACAGTTCGGTTCGGACTTTGCTTACAATTAGGAGTTAATTCCTCTGCAATTTCTGTTTCTGTTTCTGTTCTCTGGTTTCTGGTTTCTGGAAGAGATGACCAAGCTGGGAGTTGTCTGTCTGCTGGTGGCCAGCCTTTGCCTGGCCTTGGCCTCGGCCGAGCCCCGCCTCCAGGGCCTGCAGGGCCGTCGGCAGCAGCTCCAGAGGGGGCTGCAGCAGCACCCCTACATCTTCCTGACCATTCCCCAGGGGCGGGCCAACGCCGGCTCCGTGGTCCAGGGCTTCGAGATTGTCGAGGAGCTGGACGACCAGGAGGAGGAGCAGGATCACGACGACGCCAACGAGGCCAGCGACGACGACGATGAGGAGGACGAGCTGGAGCACCAGCTGGGCCTGAACTTTGCCCGCAGCGGCCTCGTCCAGCGGCGCAACAAGGTCGAGCAGGAGCTGGAGGAGGAGGAAGACGATGCCGATGCCGATGCCGATGCCGATGCCGAGCAGGATGACGACCAGGAGCAGCAGCAGCTGCCCAAGAAGACCCAGATGATGGTGACGCGGGACCAGGCCGGCGCCATTATGGTGCCCGACGGCATCATCGAGATCGAGGGCCAGAGCGTGCTCGACGAGAAGACGGGCAAGGCCGCCCTTTTGGTGCCCCGCGCCGCCCTCGATGCCATTCCCGACGGCGCCGTCGTGGCCCTGATGGAGCGCTCCGCCGGCTCCGACTCCGACGAGGTCGAGGAGGAGCGCGCCAACCGCGTGGTGGTTCGTCGGCGCAAGAACAACGGACGCCGCAACATCCGCCGGCGGGGCTCGAACGTCCGTCGCCGCCGCCGTCCCGTCCAGAGGCGTCGTCGCGGCGGCAACCGTGGCGGCAATCGCAGGCGCAACGTCCGCGTCATCCGTCCCAACGGCGGCAACCGCCGGCGGGGTGGCAACCAGCGGCGTCGTGGCCAGGTCGTCCTCCAGGGCTAGGACCACCACCGGCAGCCGATGCCAACCCCCTCTCTCTCTATAGTATTATAGTTAAGATCCCTCCACGAACCAGGACCACACACGATGCGACAAATAAATAAAATGTGATATAAAACTTAATTCTTGTCCGTTTATCCTTTTACACATTATTTCTGGGGAGGAATATCGAACGGGAACGGGGACTAGGTCCTGGAGAAGGGTACCTGGAAGAATATCTTAAGATGTTATAGAATTAGAGTTAAGATCCACATGAAACCTATCGAATATTTTATTACTTAATTATTTCTAAGCTACGAACCTTGTTTACATTTTTTTCTTTTCGAAATTCAAGAGTATTTCCCTATTTTAATACATTTTTAATACATTTTAGTGAAGGATTCAAGCTAATCTTGGCATATTATCGAGTTAAGCCGCTTATGACCTCGAGTTACATAGAACCGCTTAATAACAAATAGGAGCTCGCTCAATAAAGCATTCAATTCATTATACCCTTGCAGAGGGTATTATAATTTTGCCATGATATTTGCAACGCAGTGAAGGAGGCATCTCAGACCCCATAAAGTATATATATTCTTGATCAGCATCACCAGCCGAGTCGATCTAGCCATGTCCGTCTGTCTGTCTGTCCGTCTGTCTGTCCGTCTGTCTGTCCGTCTGTCTGTCCGTCTGTCTCTCCGTCTGTCTGTCTGTCCGTCTGTCTGTCCGTCTGTCCGTCTGTCTGTCGGTTTCTACGCGAACTAGTCTCTCAGTTTTTGAGCTATCGGGCTGAAATTTTCAGCATAGTCTTATTTCTTTAGCACGCAGTATATATGTCGGAACGGCCGAAATCGGACCACTATATCCTATAGCTGCCATAGGAATGATGGCGAAATTAATGTACAAAAATTTTTAATTTCTC